>JAQQRF010000790.1:0-70000 GCA_030523145.1 Trissolcus brochymenae | reverse complement strand
CCCGGCTTATGTTGCGTCCTATTACAGTTCAATACACAGGTCGGCTGTGTTTAATATCGAGTTTCTCGTTGGGTTCAATTTGTTCGCTTCGAAAGACGTCGAAGAATTTGATTGTCTTGGTGCGAAGTATTGCCTAGCCGAGTGTACGCAGTTTGGGTACCTGATATCACGATAAGGACCGAGCGAAAAATAATATGCCCTTTTGTCAATCAGAACCAGGATAAACATAAATTTGAACCGAAATAATTGTACCATTTGTGTTTACCTCAGGCTGATTATTCGACAACAATAATCATTGCTTCTGAGAATCCTACATAGATGCTATTACGAATTATTAGTAGTAACAAACGAAATTTCATATTCAGCAGTGCGCTTGGTGGAGATGAAGTAAATGAGAAGAGAATAAAGTACAACAAAAAATTGTGAGCAGTATTAGTACGCTGACGTAAATCGTGGTTTTTAATTATTGTGTGTCCGCTGGCTGTGAAGTGTTGATTAATTTGTGTCACAATCAATTTTATTAGAAAAAAAAAAAAAAAAAAAAGAATGAGTTAATTATTTCAGACCTGTGGGGTGAAGAAAGTATATTTTATCGTGTTTTAAATTAAGCATATCACTTTTTATTTAGAAGGATGGGAAGGGAGGTGGCGAAAAGAGACCGTTTTTAGACTTTATTTACAGCGAGAAACGAGTCTTCTTGCCACAAATTTTCGTTATCAGCTAAATAAAATAGTAGAAGTTAACAGTTGCTAGAGGTAGTAGAGAAGTACCAACATTCAGTCGAGTTGGTTGGTCATATAACAACCAAGGGTGCCAACGAAAGTATTGTCAGCACAGCGAGTATGATGCATGATTGTTATGAAGGTGTTGCATGACTTAGAGTGTGAGATTTCATGATATGATTTTTTTAATGTCAAAGTATATTAGATCACCTGTAATTGCAATTTTGCAGGACCACTTGCTGGTACCCTCGAGGACCATCTGTTCTGCTTGGTCAAGACTGTCAATGTGTGTATCCGGGTCGACTGAAAACGTCGTGCTGAAAAGAAGACAATCACTTCATAGCAGCGCATTCCAAAACGAGATCGCTGTTATCCTGGAGCGATTTTCGTAGCCAAGTTTTTTCCATCCAATAACTAGACTCTATCCAACGTCTCGTTCAAACCGATTGACAGAAAATGAAAAGTCCTAAGCGATCAAAGAGAGAGGGGGCAATCAAAATTAATGTCAAATATTTGGAGGAGTTTGAGAGTTGTGGCTAAACAAAACACAACGCAAGTAATGACCGGTTTGGTCGTTGAAACTAGTTCGAAGCAATGGATCTTGGACTCTGTCGACTGGGAAGAGTATATTTCGGTCGTGCAGCTAGACACGCCTAGATTAAGAGTTTAACGATCTTGACACTTGAGGTTCTTACGAGGCGAACCACCTGTTGGGCGAGCGATCGTGAAATTAACATGATTACGGCGGACCGCGATTCTCTGACCAAGAACCGTCGACCCAGAATAAGAAAACTTGTTGCTCTTAAAGTTCGTGGCCCTCAGCCAAGCCTTGTTCGACTAAATAATTGTTTCGGAAACGAAGGATGAGCGATAACATTGAACGGCCCACGACTTTTCTTCTGTCACTGCCAGTTGTGATCTCATGACGAGATTGCTCGTCTGAAAAAGAAGTTTTTGTTTTAAATTAATTTTTTTCCTTGGTGAAGAAACAGTTTTCTGTGTTTCAACAGATTTTTTTTTTCATTTAAGAAGTGTCTTGAGACACCAGTGACTTTTGTTTCACAACTAACTTGTTGCAATTGACATTTTGTGCTTTTGACTTCGGAAAATTGTTGGCAAACGAAACAAATTTTCGTAAAGAAACTTTCAAACTGAACTCAGAGAGATTTTATTTACACATTTGTACCCTCGGTGAGATCTGCGGTTTTTGAGTCCGTTCAGAGGATGCGTACAAAGACAAATACAAATGCGGTTGGTGTTTACAGGTGGTTGACAGCAGGGTTATTGATAAGTTACTGTCAGACGGCATTTACTCTGGACAATGAGAAGACATCCCACAACAATCCACCGAATACCTTTAATAGATCTCGAATGAATTTCAGAACCAGGAGGCCTTGGACAATGTTTAATCCAACAACCAGTCTGAGTACTGGGATGCCAGTGACAATATCCATAGACTACTAACTACTACTACTACACTAAAGTTTCCGCGACCATAATACCGACAAGCTTCAAAACATCAGAGATCTTTTGTTCAACTGGGTCTGAAGACCTTTTGAGAAGATTTTATAATCCCCTTTTATAGTTTTTGTTATGACACAAGTCTCTGCAGGAATTCTGTTGGATTTCACGCAGACCTGTAAATCCTCAGCAACCACTCGGATAAAATTGTTTAATTACAAGTTGTAATTTTGTAATTAAACCGATCTTTAGAGAGAGATTTCCTTGTGTTAGATTTGTAAAGCAAAAAATGCCAGAGAACAAAATTTTGAGGAAAAAAATTGTTTTAACACCAGAAAAAATAAACGTTTGATTTTCAGATTGGTCGCAGAAGTCAGCGCGAGGAAAAGATTTATATGGACTTTTGCCATCGATTGACCCAGAATAAGTGTTTATTCTACAGTTCTTCGAGGTTACGTGAGCGGACGAAAATTTTCTACCTGCAAGAATTACAATAGTGTGCAAACGGCTTTCTGATGTTTGAACAGAGTTTACCCATGGCTTTAGGGGTAAGGCAAAAAAAAATTTGCCCGACGTAATTGCATCTTATTGATTTGTAAATGCAGCCGGATGCGGAATTGTGGAAGGACCGGTTAACGATTATCGGCGTCCTCTGTTTCGACAAGTACTAAAAGTGGGGACACGAATGGAGGAGACAAACCGATTTTTGGATCAGCGCCAACTCACCGAAGCACATCAGCGATTAAGAGATATACATATTTAGCGTGGATCTAAATTGCGACTATGGCTCAATTAGCGTAGCGACGATGGAAACACAAACCTGTCAAATTGTTTTTGTCAAACTTTCATTTTTTTGAATGTTCAATTCCTCATTTTCATTACAATGTTAAACATGTTTTTAACCAAAAAACAGTTTTTATTTTGAAGATTTGAGTTTGTGATCTAAAATTGCTTAGTTGTAAATGTGAAGCGCCAAGCTTGGATACCAACCAGCGTGGCTCTTTGGAAAAAAAAAATTTGTGTCTACCGAGTGGTTATATAAAAAACTGTAATCACACAACAATTACAAAAACAAAATAACAAAAAGGAAAAACAATAGTTGGTCAATCGGCGTAATATAATGACAACAATCATGGCATGGATTCATAATCGAAAGACACGCAAACATATTCAATGAGATGGGATCAGTGTTCTGATAAAAGACACAGCAATCGAACTATTGACATATAGTTGATGTATTTTTGTCTTAATTATTTTAAATAAAAAAAAAGTACTCTATGCTTATATAAATCACGAGTATTTATATATGCATGTTGCATGGCAAAGTGTAAGTCAGCAGCAGCCGCCGAGCGGTTCGTCGATGGAATGGAAGCTCATATTTAAAAACGCAACAACTTTACGACAGGTAATATATATCATTGCAATGTTTTCAGGACCAAGAGCACAGCGAAGCCACAAACCTGTGATAGCGATCTTCGCGGACCATTTGCTGGTGCCGTCCAGGACGGACTGTTTCACTTGCGTCATGTGTCCGAGGTGCGCCTTTTCTTCGATACCGAAGACCGACCTAAACTCCGACGGGATTTAGATAAAGTGCCAATTTCACAGCTCACCTTTCGTCGCGTCCGACTACATGTGCAACCAACAGCTGACATATTGTTGCAAGCTCACGTCTCAATTATACATTCAATTCATCAATTTTTTTTTCAATCTGAACCAATTAAGGATTTTTTCTCATTTTTTAATCACCAGTTATCGATTTTTGTTAATAGGCATTTCAATTTAAACTGGTTTTCAAGACAGATAAGTTGATAAGATTTTAAACTTGACACCTTAAATGTCTTCAATTTTCCATTGAACAAATTTCCAGAAAGTTTGAAAAAGAAAAGAAAATTTGTATACAAATTTTGGATAACAAATTGAATACAAAAACTTTTCAACTTCAGCAGCAGTTGTGTCTGGTATAGTTTCGGTAAAAAAAAAAGAAAGAAAAATCGATGCGGTGAAATGTAAATTACAGTGATCGTCTGCTATTCATCAGACCGTTACGAATATTCACAGTGCAATTCGGGACCAGATTCCGCTGGGTTTCGGTTGACGCAATTTTTCATGCCGAATATGTCATATGTTGGAGGCACAGTTCACAGCATTTTGTACGGAAAACGCGGTTTTTAATTTTTCTTCTTTTTCTTCATTTCCTTTTTCGAATGAATGAAAAAGGTTCAGGTCGATGGATTCATCTTAACGTTTTTGTATTCAGGCGCTTATCTTCATTGGAGGTGTTTTTTCTTTCTTAGTCTCTAAATGGAAGATCAATAAATTTATGGGTTATTTTAATTTACGGTTATGGTTTCGTGACTTTCAATACTATCTTCTGAGCAAACATTTTTTTGTACCATTTGACAATAAGAGTGAATCGACTGAATCGATGGTGTAATAAAATTTGAACAGTTCCAATTTATTTTTGATCCATTTATGGCAACGAGATAACACGTTTGTCTTTAGCGAATGTGTCTGGTTGGCTAGTTAGCAAAGGCCAAATACAGGCATATTTGCTAATGACTATACTACTGTATATTTATGGAGCCGTAATTTTGTAGGGACGAGTTAATTAGCTCGCTTTCGGAATGGAACCTCCGATCTCATAAACTCAGACGTTTGTTTAAAATTGCCAAAGCGTTCATTTTGAATTGTAAAATTCATCGGATCTAACTTTTGCACGAACTAAAATCTTTTTATTTGTTTGTTTCTTTTTGCACTTAAAACGTTATTAAAAAGTTTGTTCCTATTTCTAAATGGTGAGTTTTTTTCCTGAAAGAGTCTTTGTTTTCCCAACAACTTTTTTTTTCTCATAGAAGCACTTTCACTCGGTTAAATGAGGGTTTGAAAAATATATTCAAAAAGAGTTATTAAAAATTTGAACGTATCATTAGTTTCTTATCATTTCAAGTTTTTAACATTTGAAAGTAAAATGTTTGAAGGTTGTTATACCAATTTATTTTAATTTATTTATAAATCTTATTTTTGTTATTAAGTTATGAACAACAAAAAAACTTTACTTTTTCTGCATTTATAGCTAACTATTGGCGACAGTTCAGTCTTCAATTAATTGCTTCCTGGAAATATCTCGATGAATGAAGGAATCGCTTCAGTAATTTACGTAATTATTGGAAACTCCTAGGCAGGATGCAAAAGTTGCACTCAGGATAATTGAAACTTCAACCCACATGTTGAAGAAAATTCCAGCTTATTTCTTTTACTTTTCTGTGTTCATAATTGATGAAGTCTCGATTAGGGAAATGACTTGTTAATTGGAGACTTAATCGACGATATCAAATCGTTTTCATACTCTGTCATCATTAAAAATTACATTCCAACTTTTATTTTCCCATTCTCAACTTTTAGTTCTCTTTTATTTGATATGAGGTTTTTTTATCGGACTGCCTAATTTATTGGGCAATAATTTTTATGCGTGAAATTTAATTTGCCTTTCGTTACTCGTTAGTACAAACGGCATTGGTCGGTAAAATTTTGAGCCGTTAAACGCACAAGACGTCAGAGCCAGGTTTTACTTTTTTACGCGATAATAAATCCCGGTCATTGTTACGGTAATCACGATTTGCTTGAAATTTTTATACGAAATTTGGACAACTTTTATTAAAAAAAAAATTTCTGAAAAGTGTCTGGATTTAAGAAGTTCAAACATGTTGAATTTAGAGACTTAATTCGTGTCATTACTTAGAATGTTAGTGACGTAATTCAAGTCTTAATTTAATAAGTCTTTTCGAAAATAAAAAAGAAATCTGTAAGAAGTATCTTAATTGAAGACACTCGTTTTTATAGTGGTAGGGGTTAGTTTTATATTTATCTTCTAATGTGAGTGTAATGCTGAAATATGTTCTCACGGCGAACATTGTCTTTCATTTTGTTAGTTTCGTTAACGGATAATCGCATGAGAACAAAGTTTGGATTATCACCTGAGGAATGAACTAACAAGACATGGCGCGTACAAAGACGTTGAGAGGAATCCATTTGAGTATCACGGATTTGGCGTTGTTAACTCCTCTTTTTCTTAACACCGGCTAGAAGCTCGAGAGAAAAACTAGGGAATAAGTAAAAACCGTCTGACAAAGCAGTAAGACTCACCGGATAAGCTCGAATATTTCCGGTTTTTCGCGCTCGCGTTGCTTCATCCTTTCCTTCATTGCGGTGATGATGCTGTTCGCTTTGTCCTCAGCGCCGTGCTTCGAACTTTTTTCAGCGGCCCCTGAAAATGCAAATCACACAATCATCAGCTTCGCTCACTCATTGAACATTGATTTACAGTTTAAACTAACGTCAATTCAATAAAGAAAAATTTAATTTAATTATTTAAAATAAATTTGTCTTTATTTGTAAAAATATTTTTAGATTTTTATTTTGTTAATTTTGTTTAATTATGATGATTTTTCATGAATGTTAAAACTAGTTCTTGTTTAATTGTTTTTCAAGTGTTTTTTCATATGGACAACTTTATCACAAGTTTGGACAGTCTGAGTAAAACTTTGGGGCATTCAACCTTCAGAAACTGTATGACAAGATGTATAAAGTCTTTTAAACTTTCATCCGTCCTTACGTCGTTGCGCACCCATGCAGGGCGCATCTTCATATGAACGCGTGCATTATGCGTACTTGAACTAAGTGGCTGTATCTTTTGAAATTACTGTCTTAAGCATTTCTAAGCTAGGTACAAAGACTTCCTTTGCATTTCAAATTGTTAAAACGAAATGTTGTTATAAACGCTTTATTGCTGAATTTTTTAGAAATAAAATAAAACGGTTTGATAGTCGACTTATGTATGAATAAAATCTGAAATGTTTTGTTCCTTACAAATAGAGAGATTGCCTCGTTTTATAAAATCGAATAGTTTGATATCTTTTTAATTTGATTAATTTTTTTTTTTATTTTTAAAATGTTTTCTCTTCAATTTATTCAACTTGGGATCGTTATAAACTTGAACGAACAGCGTCGGTAAAAATTGCCACAACATATGATGCTATATTTCATTTTTTGCTTCATTAAGAAAAGACTTTTCATCAAAAAAAAAAAAAAAAAAAAAAACTGCACTTAGTTGCTTTGAAAAGTTCTAATTTTCCGGCAGGGACATTGCACACCAACTAGGTTAACAAATGTGGCCGGATGCTTCATGTGCCGTAATATAACTGTGTATTTTTGTTATCCATAAATTGTGAAAAAAAGAGGAATTTAAATTTTGAAAACAAAAAAGAACAAATTCTTGCTTTCCATTATCAACAAATTATATATTTTTATTTAACATTAAATTCAGAGAAGGGAAATGAAAATATATTAGTCAAAATAAAAAATGCAATACTTTGTTTTTATTCTTATGGAAAGTATTGCATTTTCTATTTGGATCAGTGTATTTAAACAAATGTGATTCATTAATCTGAATATGAAAATAAACTTCTTGATAATTTCAAGTGTGATAATTTAAATTAATTTGACACATATCTCAAAAGAGTTTTTTTAAAGACTATATTATCAGGTGATTTTTTTCACTTTACCCGGCATTAATCAGATTAAATGAAGATCTCTCGATTTAAAAAGTGCTAGAAAAAATTGAGGGTAAAAAAGTAAGATCACGTTGGAAATTTTTTTTTTTTAGAGTAGAGCAAACTTTAAAATTTGAGAAAGGCCTTGACTTATTGACAGCAACGCGATGAGATAGTTTTTTTTGTCAAATTTAAGCAAAGGAAAGTCATGCGAGGTGTTTCTTGGTATTTCCAGTCTCTGAGGGGTCGTTGAGAAGCAGCTTGAAGACTACTCGAAAAGTTACACTTACCTGTATTGGCCCAGAAAGTGGCAGTTTATTATTTTTCTCTTGCATGTTATAAAGGGGTGAAAAATGTGAAAAGTGCTAACGAACGTGCGTTTTATTAACGTTTACGTTGGGGTGACTTTGAAAAAAAAATCTTCTCGCACTTTACATTTTGCACGTCTGAATAAATGAGACACAGCGAGGTAAAACTGTTGCCCCAACTCGCGTTATTTTTGTCTTAATTTGACACGTTGCTTATGGCCTTGAAACAATTTATTTTAGATTTTGCTAAAAAAAATTTCGAGTTTAACTATGTAAGAATTTAAAACATTCAAATGCACCATCAGAAAACTGTCAATTTTCAGGGACTGTGTTACGCCTAACTATTTATAAAAGTTGCAACACCATTTTTTTAACAGTGACTTCGAACATTTTTTTCTTACTCTTTTTAGATTTTGATTCAGAAATTTTTGTGATTAACTTTGTACAATTTCAAAAATTCAACTAGGACGCCAGAAAATTATCCATTTGCAGAGATTTCATAACGTCTGATTATTGATACGCCGGATTACGAATTTTTCATTCGACTATTTTTACATTTACCTTCATTAAATTTTCTAGTTTTTAAATATGTTTTCGTATTTTTTATTCGTTTTTGACCCATCATTGAATAATTTCGAATATAACTTTTAAAAATTGAAAAAAATTAAAATAGAATATTAGTATTGGCCCATTTTATGGACTTCATGATGTCTGACTATTTATATGTTACATCACTGATTCTCCAGTCACCTTTGAATTTTTGGTGAATACAAATTATCTTGTTACAAAGACCCCTTTTTACATCCAAAAAAACTTACCTTTTTAAGAGAAAGTTTAATGGGTTTTAGGACAGAATTCGTGAATATTAAAATAAATTATACCTGCGGCAATTTTCGAGGCTAAAAATGTGGAAAAAATCAATAGAACTCACTTTGCAAGCAGTCGGCGTTGAGGAGGTCTTTGCATTTTTCGTGGCATTTTACTCCGCACTCCATGCACCTGACACCTTGACGTGCTATTCCCCAAAGAAGACCCTCGCATTCGTAGCAATATGTTGGCGAAGTAGCAGTCCAGGTGACAAAATTGTGCGGCGTCGTGGATGAGATTGGGTAGATCATCGCCTGCAGAGTCTTCTTGTACACGTGCATCTTCTGCGATTGTCATAATCATAATAGTGTGTTAGTTTCGCGAGCGAATGCAATATCTGAAATTGCTTTCCCCTTTTTCAACCCCTTCACAAAAATCCGAACCCGAAAAATGATGAAGTCGATGTCGATGTCTATGTCGATTTTGTTTCATCCTTTTTCGGTGTCCGTTTGATTTACATGATTCGGCACTCCAGGATATGATATTTTGATGTTTCGAAAAGTCAATTCTTTATTTCTAGTTTGACAGTAAAGATTATTTTGTTGGAAATTAAAAAGAACTAAAAAGTCAAGTTTGAGAAAATTTTATTTGGTTATTTATGATATTCTGATTTGAATATGTGACTGAAAAGTCATTCTTTCATTTATAATTTGACAGCAAAATAATGTTGCTATTGAAAAAGAACTGAAAAGTTTTTTTTTTTAACTTTTCAATGATTATTCATTCTTCAAGAGACAGGTTTTGAAATTTAATTGATATACATTCGTAGTTCAATTATTTCGCGATTTCTCGGGTGATACACAATGCCATCGTTCTGGTTGGCGGGAATGTTTTATCGCCGGATGTCCTATGCGCGATTGATACTAAACTCAATCAATTGTTTGATAGCCTGGGTCTTTGAGTGTTCATAAAAGTATTGTCAAAATCTAAATTTTTAGTTTGATAAATACTATTTCCACTTTTTATCTTTAAACTATTAACAAATGTTGTTTCATCATTTTTCAAAATGCTTAATTATTGATTCATTTTTAATTAATGTTTAGCAAATTTATCAGAATAATTTTCAAAAAAGTTAAGATCAAAAATTTAAAACAAACAAGTTCAGTGAAATAATTTTTACATGAAAAAATATATACCAATAGTTTTGACTATATGAAAAAGGAAAAGACTTTTTACAAAGTGTCGTAAAAAATCATAGTGCCGAATCAAGAAAATTTTCTATTAGAATCCCAATACCGGATAAACATTTACATACGTCTGTAAATTTTATGAAATTATCAAGCACGCCCACATCTTAGCATACGGTGTAACCGAGCACGTACAGGCAATTACTAAATCAACGTTCCAGTGCCTGAGCATCCTAGATTTGCACTCACTTGTGGTAAAGTGTATGTATTTACACGCACACTATTACACCTGCCCATATATACACATTTACATGTATATACACAGACGTCTATATTTTCGTTTTGAACACACCATACGCTCGGGGTTTCGGCCTGTTCTATAGAGAGATTCGAAGGCTCTGACACAGTTTGCAAATTATTACCAGGTGCATTTTTAGATAGATGTGCATCAATTCACCATACTAGTGCAATATATGTTATCGCAATCAAATAATTTATTCAAGCCACAAATGGATCTGCTGAATCGAGAGTGTCCGTATTTTAACTATTGTCAAGTCTTAATGGCATTTGACCTGATGGGTTACCTCTTTCATTGTGCGAAGGAGTCTTGTCTAAAACGTTATTTAAAAATTAAATCTAAATTTCAAATTATAATGTAAAGATTCAAATTAAATTTAAAAATAAAATGTTTGAAATTCAGAACATCAGTCAATAGGTTTGGGACAAAACAAGATCGTGGATTTCAACTTCGGTAAACCCAAAAGCGTCCTCTCGAATCTCTCACAAGGGAAATTAATAAGCAGGTAAATGCATAATTATTATAAGCGTACTAAGGTCTTCACTTTTCATTAAACCTTGTCTCGGTAAGGATCATTTTACCACTAACTACTCTCAGCGTGGATCGTATATTCGATCCTCAATCACCAACTGCATTCAATGTACGAGCACATTTTCAACTTGTGAATTATAGTACACATTTCATTGAACTTTCGACTAAAGGGGCGGCAGTGACGGATTATTATCATCATTTTCGTCCAATGTTTGTGAGCTTTACGTCATATTCAGCAAACCGGTTTTTGTGCTTTGATAAAACGTCCAGCATCATCAGATTGGGTTTTGTTGCTTTTATTTTTTCAAAGACTGCAAAATTCAAAAACGAAAAAAAAAAAAAAAACTCACAAAAATAGAAAAAAAAATACTGAATATCAGAAAAATGAAAACAGGCTGATTAACATTTGGTTTTGATTTTTAGAAGTGAGTTTAAATGATCCAAAAATGTTGCAAGATACTGAAAATTAACAGATCGACAAATAATTGAACTCGCAATGCAAAAGTTCTGACATTTTTGAGGCAGTAAATTGTGCCATCGGTAAAATTTTTTTTTAGAGAGATCTCATTGAATTGCATTGCTTGACATAACCGTGTGCCAGGTACAAAAACACAAGCTCTTTCTATACTTTTCAAAGGAGTTCAATCTAGATTGGCCGCGACGACAAATGTTCGATTGGTTGTACTTTATCGGCAATCCGCGTGATGTTGAATTCCCGATAAATGCGAAACAACATTGGACATTTTATTAGCTGATCGAGTATATAGTTTCGATGGACATGGCGCTAAGTCGTATTGGATTCGTCATTTCAGTCAGTGATGAGTAACAAGTGAAACTATACAACTTTTGCTGTAGATTCATTTTCGTCGATTTTCTACTGTACCTCTAAACTGAAAAAAGATGCAACTACATGAAAAAGTGTAACCAAATCTCATGTAATTTTACATAAACAATGTACAATTACACAAAGGATTGCATTTTTATATGAGAAATGTAAAATTCAGCCATAGATGTTGTAATTTTACATCTGAAATGTAAAATTCATTATATCTGGTGTAAATTTACATCGAATAAAAAAAACAGCTTTTGTTTTCTAGTTAATTTACAAAACTTGAAAAATCATCCGTTAAAGCGCCCTGATTATTTACTGTTCGCTATTAAAGTTCAATGCACCAAGCGGTCTGACGTTTGCCTTATCATTATTTCATTATCTTTTATCTAATTACTTGAGTGCTTCCTATGTTTTAATCATCGGTGCAATTCATTCTACCTTAAATATTTATATAGATGAAAATTCACGACGGCCCAGATTTACAACAGGAGCACGGAAAGATTCTCGAATTCGATATATCAAAATAAAAAAAAATACGACTAGTCGAAAAACACACTGAAGAAAAATATCTTGAATTTTGTACGAGCCCGGGGACGGTTTACTAAGTCGATCAATTGTTATAACGAGTTACAATGATTTTACTGAAAATTCACAGTGGGAATTCAAAGTTTAGTACGCGTTTATTATTAAGCTGTTCAATGATTCAATCTGGCTAGTACAAAAGTTACATCATTTGTTTGTTTTAATCTAAAAAAATAAAAGGTAAAAATAAAAATGTTTATTTACATGTATGTCAGTGCGTATCATATATACTTGAACATAAATTTCTATAATTTTGATTAATGGTTTATAATTTATTTTGACAATTAGAATAACGCAAAATTTGAAAAATATTTGAAAATCGAAGTGAACGAAAATATTTATCTTGTCGGAAGATCCGTGATTTGAAAACGATGAAGAGTTGATTTATCGCGGCATTTTCTCTCATTTATTCCCCTAACAAGTTTAAGATCCGACGATCTATCAGAAATCAACTTTTACTTCTGGATGTGCACCGGGAAAGTAATAGTTTCATATTGATTTGCGGGCGGGATGCCCGGGCGGATAAATTTAACTCATTAATTTGATATGAAACTGACGTCTCATAAATTGTTTTCCTATAAATATTAAGTGCAATATCACGAAAATAGAGAGACACCGGCGGAGAAACTATCGGATAATCAAACTGATGCCTCACGTCCAGAGAGAGACAGATAAAGAGTGAGAGAGAGAGTTTGCTTGGGCCGCCGCGCAAGTTTTATCTAACGGTATCAGTCCATGCGACACTCCGACATCTCATTTTCATAATCGGTCGCAGATGTCGTGGCGTCCAAAATTTATAACACTCTCTGCAAAAGTTGTTTCCTTTTTGCCAAGTGCAGTTATTCTAAAGTCTTAATCTAGATACAAGGAGGGATGGCAAAATCTGTGATGGAAGAGAGAGGAAGGAGACATCTCGGTTGGGCTTTGGGCATTGATCTCTCTGCTAAAAAAGCTGATGCACGCCGCATATCGGCCAGGACGTTCCCTCTTTTGCTTCTGTAGCTCCGTTTACTTTGCGAGTAGCTGCTCACGCGCCTGTGATGAAATTTAAATAGGGCTCTGCAATGTCCCGGATATGGATATCCCGCACCCACGTCGAGCTCATCTTTTTGCTCGTACACTGGCGTACTTTTTTTCTTTCTCATTTTTTTATATTCTCTTTTTTTTGCAAGTTCAGAGAGGATAAAGTAGACGATCCTTCGTAAAACCCGGGCTTTGATACTCAGGCAACCAAGAATCGTGTCGTCTAATTTTGTTTGCGTGGATTAAACAAGATTCAAAAACACAGACGCATATCAAGAAAAGTGTGTTCTTCAATTTTTTTCTGTTGAATTAAAAATTTCCTTGTGATAAAAAACAAGATATTTTTTATTTGAAATCATTTTCTTACAAATGTTTGTCTCTTTATTGCTTCAATTGAATAACCTAATTTTTAATTGAGACAATTGCAAATTGTGTTTTTATTATTTTTAAATTTTTCATATATAATTATGTAATTTTACATGAACAAAAGAAAAAAGTTACTCTATCTGATGTATAATTTTATATATATTTTTTGCCTCCAACTTGTGTAACAACTTTTTAGTTGAATAAATCGAAAACTGATGATTCGGCAAGATACTCAGTTCTATTCATTTCAGCGCGATCAAATCTCTTTACATTTCAATTTGTATCATCAATTCACATGATCAGGATTTAGATTTGTCGATCTCGCAAACATCGGAACGTCCTGGAGAGATGCTGCATCCTCAGCGTGAAATACACTAGCCTACAGTCGTTTGTATTCCAATTTGACAGGCTTTCGTGGCACGACGCTCTTCTTACTTCTAACTTTCCTAGTTTTCACATCCTAAACTGACTGTTTTCTCTCGGGCGAGTGTATATACAGAGTGCTGCGAGAAATAAGCTCGAGTTGCTTCAGATGAAAGCGACTTACATAGCAAAATCAGACAATTATGATATCTTTTTATATATAAGAGAATTTTTTTTAAATTATGCACAATTAAATCATGCACAACTCGCGGATGCAAAAGTTTGCTCGTTTTAAACGTGCATAACAAAGCGCTGCAGCGAAATTTTTATATAACATTAATGATGGTTCGATTAGCTTTTTTTTTATCATTGGAAAAAATAGAAATTCACGGCGGTCGTGTAACCAATTAAGTTTCTTCAAAGACAATTAAACATTCAACTTTTTAATTCCACGCGCCTCAACTCAAGATATGAAACCTTGAGATGTTCAATTAAAAGTTTGCACCAGCGATTGAACAAGTTAATTCAATATTTAAATTTCTCCAATTTAATTTTTTTTGCGTTTTATTAAACAAATAAAATAATGAAATATTTTTTTATGCTTCTTGAATTTATTTACGGAGCTCAGAATAAAAAGTAAAAAAATATCAAAATTGTTTCAGTCCGAGTCGCTTGGCTCTGTATACAAACACTCTCGACCTATTTGCTAGGATTTCATTATCTAGATCGCTACTCCTTGCTGTTTAGATAGAACAGAAAGATTGAAAGATAGAAAAGAAAGAGAAGGAGGGAGTAGCTAAATATATGCAGGTCAGAAAGACAAAGAAAGAAAGAAACTAAAAAAGACTGAGCAGGGGCGAGAAATAAGTAGAAGAGGGATGTGGGGAGAAAGAAACGATAGTCATAAAAAGAGACAGAAATGTTTGAAAAGAGAGCCAGAGGCTGAGCCACACTTACGTGAAAGAAAATAGCGTGGAAATGAGGATAAAATGCAGCTCGTTGATATGAAAAGAAAAAGAAAGTTCAGCGGTTAAATTAAATTCTCACGAGGCTGATACGCAGTCTCGTTTTTGACGACGCTCGTCTTTCTTCAGGCTAGATCGATAAAAATTACAAAGTAGCTTGAACAATTGAAATCCTGATGTTTTCCGCGGGACGCAGTATAATCAAATGTAATTAGCAAATCATCATGGTAATAAGAACAAAATGTTTGTTCAAATTACGACGGTCGAAAGAGATTCCTGAAATGAAGAAAAAAAGCCGAAGGAAAAAAAACTAGGTTTGCTTGAAGAGTGGAAGATTGAAATTTCGAACGAGGGATTTTTTTTTTTTTCATCAATCAAATTTTTTGACATTACGAATATTTCACTTTTTTTATTCTCGATCCACGAAGGTTGGTTAGGCTATCCATAATCTTGCAACGAAAAAAAATTGTTCTCGAGTGAGCCAGTGGAATGTATCCCTCGGCGTGACGAAGCAACTTTATTTATAAACGAAATTCTAGCTGATTGATTTAAGAAATTTTCCCGGCTCCGGAATTATAATCCATATTTTCCAGTTTCTGCTTCTTCTTATTTTTCTTCGTACCACGTACAGCACTCTTTAAAAAAAAAAAAAAAGAAACACATCTTCGGATCAGTAGTAAGCTGCCGATTCGTTCAGAAGACCCAGTGGTAAAGGTCAACGTTCAGTAAGACCTTATAATTTGCAACTCATCGCAATTTATTTACAGAAAAAAACATGTTCATTTTCCATTCAAGACTTTCTTTTCATGTTGACAAATAGAACAAGTCTTTTTTTTGAAAAGTATGAGACAAAAATCCTGTCTGTTTTACAATAAAAAAAAAAAAAAAAAAAAAAAAAAAGAAAATTTTGTCTGAGACAAAAGTGTTTAAGACATTCGCCATCGGACAATTTTTGTAGTAATGAAAACCGCGGCGAAGAGAATATTAAAAAAGTGTTATACTTACTAATTCCTCGTCGTTGAGCGTCGCTCGGGGAACGGCAGATGTGAGTCCAGCGTTCCTCTTTGTCGCTTGCATTGTCTAGAGAAGAGATAGAGATTAATAAACACCACTGACAATGATATCATGGTCGTTTGCAAAATGGGAAGATATGTACAATGAGAAAAAATCGTTTGCCAAAAAGCCAACGCCAATTGTGTATCTCTCTTGGTGTACAATTATTCGCTAATAGACAAAACTATTGTTAAACGGAAGGGATGTTTAAGTCAAAAGAGTTTAGCACAATGCAAAGTACATCTCAAGCTTTACTCACCGATTTAAGAGTGCCATTTTATTTATCTCTGTGTTTGCTTTTTTTATTTCTGTTACTCCCCTTTCTTTTCCTCAATTTGTTCTTTTATTTTATTTTCCGCGACGTTTCTCTCTTGTTTGGGTCTCAAATTGAATTTGTTTTTTTCTCCCTTCGCCGTTAGTTCAGTTTACTTTTGTCGCTCAAAAAAAAAAAGAAAACTTTTTTTTTATCCAACGCTCTTGTTTATTTCTGTTGGGGAATTCAGTTACCACAATTGGCGTGACATTTTGGAGCCACGATTCAAAATTTTCTCTTGTTTTGGACAATTGAAAAACCAGATTTCAAGAAAGCAATAAAATAAGGTTGTAATCAAGAGACAAAATCATAACCAAACAGTGTTGAACTTTACAATGAATTGGTGCAAATATATTTTTGAGTGAATCACTGCACGCTTTTTCCAAATACTTTCCTAAGTTAGCATAAGAAATATCAATCTAACGAAATGCTTCGTTCTACGAATGTAGTGGCAATCAAGCTTTCGGCAATCAAGTCTGTTTTGTCATTTGAATATAAAAAATTAGAGCGAAAACGCAATGCTACTTTTTGATTCAAGCCGTACTAATCTAATATTACAGTCCACAAACAAGTTTTTATGTACAAGAAAAGAATTTAGGAGAACTTTTTGACATGGCGAGAACGATTTGCATTATTTCAAACTGCGTAATTACTTCATCCTGATTTTTCATTAAAAAAAACAATCACATATTTTTACCTTAAAACGATGTTTCAAAATTAAAATTTTTTTAAATTCGAGAAAAAATAATAAAACCAAATTAAAAATGTTTTAATTTATTTGATTAAATCAAATTAAACGTTATTAGTTTAAGATTTGAGCAAACAAGTAAAAACAAATGAAATGAATGTAAATTTTGGAAGTAATCAACTGTCTCAATAGTTATCAGTTAATAAAAGTAATAGCGGATGATGAAGTAATTACAGAATAAAAACGAGGGTCAAAGAGCAAAGTGAAAATAAAAAGTACACGAAAAGTATAAGACACGAATTTCAAAGAGTGTGAGGCGCGTATGTAAAAATTGTAACATTGTAAAACTGCGCGCGGGATAATTTAATCTAATTAGTTTTCCGAATCTGTTGTCTAGATTTTAATTAAGATTTGCCGTGAGGCATTTTGCTTTATAAAGGCGCGCCTTGTTTTTGTTTCTGCTGGCAAAGTTGTCCGACCGGTCCGTGTCGTAATGGCTTGATTGTGCGATTCAAGTCCGTGATTAGCGATTTCATGAATATTAAATTTAATGTCTCGCTAATTGTGACGAAATTCGTAAAAAAAATTACTTGTCAAGCGCGCATCATTTTCATCAAATCTCAGTTATTCTCTTTTCTCCCTCACATACGTTTCTCATAAAATGTTATTTGCAAGTTTTCAAAAGCCGTTTTTCTCTGATTCTCTGCGTATGTAATGCACACACAAGGATGATTGCAATCTAGCCTTAATACTTCTTTTTCATCAACGCCAGACTTTATCTCAAGTTAGCAATCGCCCCTTTCGATCGGCTCACGATTCCATGTAAAATTTCTTTTTTAGCAGCAAGCATTTAGAAGATGAGTAAAAAGGCAAAAAGAATTTGGAAAATGTGTTGAAGAAAAGCGCAAATGAGAAAACGAGAGGGAGAAAAAAGTTTTTCATGGCGAATTGACGATATGATAGCTAAAGGCGTCATGCAATGCATTTTTAATACCTGTTTATAGCAGATTGATTTCTATTTTTTTTTACTCTAATTTAGTAACTTTTTCGTCTCTATTTTAAATGTTTTAAAATAATAACTTTGATACCTGCATATATAACTACACATATGCAACATATATAAAAAATTCATGTTTCCCTAAATGCATATATCTGTAGTCTACATATAGCTATATATATTTTTTTGCATTTTCTGTTGGATGAAAAGATTTTTTACTCGCTTTTCGAAATTTTCCATCTTACTCGGTCATGAATTCTTTTCATTCAAAATTTCGAACTTTTGTGAAGTAATTTATTTTTGAATAATATATTATTATGTTATAACTAGAATAATCATGATTAAGTGCAAAGCTCGCAAAAGCTGGAGAAATAATGATTATTAATCTGCGTATATTTATCAATTATTGCGCAGTACTTCAACGTAGTGGTAATCTACTTCACTGCTAATTAGAGATGGTCAGTAATATTGGCCTATTTAAGTCTACGGTATCATAATTATAAAACGGACATGCGATTAGAGCATTACAGTGCGGACATGCTATATCCGATTGCGTTATCAGCGACGAATCAGAGTGGTTTATACGCCCATAAATGTTGCGAGACAAACAGTAGGTTACATGCTGCTACACAATGATGATTACCAATAAGTGATAAAAAAAATGGTGCGAGGGTCGAGTGTAGTTTAGTAACACTTGTCATGTGACGATAAAAATCATTATGATTCTCATCTTGATAGTTTTGTTTTTTTAATAACGACAATCATATTTCTACCTTTTCTCTTTCAATGTTCATAATCTCACGATGAAAAGTCTAACAATCATTTATATTATTCAGATTTTGAGTTGAAAATATCTGAGTTTCGTATTTTTCGCAGTGGATAACTTGCAAAATTTACAACTGTTGACAGAGCAGTAAGTTTACTGCAAGTAACGAAACAATCAATATTTTACGATTATGACACTTTGTCGCAGCTGCATTTTACGCTCAATACAAAAGATTAAATTCGCATCATGAAGACATCAATTTTTTTAAGGGCGCAATCAATTTTATATCTATTTCTTTTTTCTTTTTTTTATTTATGATGTTGTTACAATTATAACAGAATTTGAGCAGTTAACAAAGAATGATGGACAAATTGTTATCTAATGGTGAGCTAATACCATACAGCTTAATTAACTTGTTTCAATGTAATAATGAAACAAAATGGTATGAATTTTCTTCTATTTACATCTTTGATGGTGTGCTGTGATATTTTTGGGTTCATGATTGAGTATGGTGACGCTATATCTCGTTAAACTTATCGTGACACAAAAGTGAATAGCCATTAATTAGAAAGTACACTTCGGTGCGAGCATGCAGTTCGCAAATAATGCGCGTGGATTAAAAGAACTCGATCAAGGAATAAGTGAGGATGTATTAGAACGATGGTCTTGAGCATCATCTTGAGGGGAATTGATGGGGGGAGGGAGGATGAAGTTTGTCGTAGACACACATTCAAAAAAGCACAAAACACATCAAAGAACAGAAATTAGACGTGCAACGAACGAGCAGTCTCTAATTAATTTTTTTTATAAGAAGGCTTTGAACTTAGTACCTTCAAGACCTGGAGGTAGAGTTTTGAAATTTTTGAGAGGTTCAGTGAGTGGTATTATTATTTTTTGTTTTTTGTTTTTTTTTTGATTTTCAGGTGTTTATCAGGTGTTCAGGTAGATACAACAACGGGCGCCACAGAGAACAAACAAAGAATAGCATTATATAATGATTAGTTCACGTTATTTGCATATTCTTGTCACAAGGAATCATAAAAGGACAAATGGTACAAGAAACAGAAATAATTTGGTAACATAAAGAGACGTAATTATGCGTACGATAGGAGACTTTTCTTTTGTTCGCAAAAGAAAAAGAGAAAGAAAAAGTACGTTTCGTTGGCCTTTTCAACGGAGCACCAGGAGAGTGTCCTTACAATTTTCCTTGTTCCAAAAACAAACAACAAGTTATGGTATAAAGTTATGACAATTAAATTCGTTTTTGTTATTATTATTATTTATTTATTTATTATTTTTTTTTTTTTTCATAAAATTAGGTCGACTTTTGATTTTCGTTTCAAGCATCCAACATTCGGAACATTCGAATTGAAATTTCAATGTACAAATTTAAATTATAATTGCTTCAATTATATTTCCAACACTCGACAATTTAAAAATCTTGCAGTACACTCATTTAATTTACATTCTTTTGTACTCTCTCGTTAATTGAACGGTAATGCCGAAATTAAAAGACATTGTTTTGAATAAAAACAATGTAGAGAGAGTTAACGTTAATTTAATTTTTTTTTCAATCAATTCAACGCTTGTCAAAGCAAGTTTTGAGCACGAAAAATGGAGTCTCCTTTTCAGTCGCAACGTACTCTTTCTTTCGGTCTACTGCGTCGAAAAAACCGTCCGTCCGGGCTGCTCGAAGATATATTTCACAGAGTAATCGTTCTAGGGTTGAGCGATGACGATAAAAAGTTCAATTTTACTATGCCATAAAACACGTACTGAGCCTCATTTTTAGAGCTCGCAGTGTAATTGCGAATTTTCAAGTATCGGTCATTTTAAATCTGCATCGAGCTTCTGCCAGTTTAATTAATCGGGGACGAAACATTGTTGGACTTTTTTTGCACCAATTTTGCGTACGGTTTCTTCGATTTTTTCGCTTCATTCACAGAAGATGAATAATTTTTAGTGAACAGAGGTCGACCGCGAAATGCAAAACGACGAAATTTGGCGGGTCATCGGATACCGGCCTCTGTTCGACAAAAAAATTGTCTATACGGATTCGTTTGATATTTTGATTCGTCGATTAACAGGGGTTCGTTACACAACAATCAGATATTTAACTTTCGACATCGAACATTCAGGGAAATACAAACACGAACGGGAAACGACGGAGAATCAAAAAGCCGATTTATAGCTTCATCCTTCTCTTCGCTTGATGAAGCTTTTTCCGCCTCGAGATTCTCCGGCAAGAACATTTAAGATGAATGTACTGCTGGCGGATCACAAATTGCGGAAGGGATAATTTAATTTTGCGCTAGTCAGATTTATTCCGAGTTCTCATGGCTAAAGCGCCGAGTCTTTGGGGATCGGCTTTATGTGTTTCTCAATCTGTCAGAAGTAGTATCTTTTTTTCCTTTTTTTTTCTTCTTTAGCCTTTCAGATGCTCCAATTAGTGAGAATATTTATTATTGATTTTTTCTATCAGTCACATGTTTTTGTGAATCTATCAGCATTAGTACATTTTTTCAATTGCTTTAATTCATTATTTCGAAACAATAAAAGTGACAGAAAAAAATAATGAACTGATTAAAATCGTGATTAAATCAACTTTTGCAGCATTGCGCCACTTTTTATAACGTAGAAGGTACCGCATAGCTTTTACTTGATCCATAATAAATTTTTGTAATTAAAATATTTATTCTGACATCACATAGTGACCTACTACGATTTTATCAACTAGTTTTCCTTCAGTTTGAATAATTTCTCTGAAATTAATCTTCACTTCTAGGTCTACTATTTTTCTACATTCCAGTGATTTTATTTTTCTTATCAACATTTTATACAAGAAAAGGTTGCATAAATAAAGATGCAAAAAAAGAAGTAGTAATTTTTTGTCTAAAAGTAGTGCAACACTCTAGCGTTAGAAAATTGGCGTAGTTTGTGATCCGTAGAATCGTAAATTCATCACAATTATGGGAACGTCATAACATCGGACACAATCAGTCGTGACACATTTTTGGAAATTTAATGGCTTGGTCGAAGTATGACGTGCAAATTTTATTCGCAAGGTCGCAAGTAAAACCAACAGAGGGCATTTGAGGGATCGGGGTCGGAAAACTTGGTCAATGTTGGAACGGAGCGCTGGTACATGGTGTGTTTCATGCATCTGATAATTCGCGAGTGGAAAAAAAGGAAAAAAAGAAAACGCTACGGTAATGGATCAATTCAATGAGTCACGCGACAATTTGCAAACGCGTATCCGAAATTGGACACTTGCGTTCGCATAATGTCGGATTGCGTCAACAGAGTAAATTTGAATAAGTGGAAATCACTCATAAAAAGTGAATATACACGTACGATAAGTCCAAAGTCGTTCGCTTATTCCAAAAAGTGAAAATTTTTACTCAAAATTTCGCTTTTTTGCAATAAGTGGACGACTTTTGACTTACTTGAATTTAGAGAAACGAACGGCGGCGACGATATAATTTTGGAACAAGTTCCATACATCATGCCGAGAGACCCGAGACTGATCGAATTGTAAACGTTTCAATCAGCGCGGCAATCCACGAACACACCGTGTACATAATGGTATAGTCTAATTCGAAATTCAAATTTGACTGACGTCGGCAAATTGCGACCAAGCCACCTGAATCGCGTATTTGCAGTGCCAGTCAACGTTTCTGGTCTTGCAATCGAGCTATTTTTGATTCGCCATTGCTTCTAACGATAATTTCTTATAACTTTTGCCTATAAAATATGATTACTGTATTATTTAATCTATTTTGTTCGTTGCTTTTTTTTGAATTTAGATATTCGATGAAAAAAGTTGTCATCTTACTTGCGCGGTTCAAACAATCGCATTTTTATTCATGGGGGCGGGGGGGAAATTCAATATTATTAGTTGGGTTTTTGGGAATGAGGTTCGTTTGGTTTCTATAATAAATGGTCATGGCGATATAATTTGCTGAAATGTAAAATAATTGTTATTGATTCACACGGGGGTTCCCGAATTTGTAATTTGCGTCGTAGTCGCTCGTGTCATCTGCCTTTGATGATAATACAATCGATATAATCAACGTCAATACACTCATTTATTTCAGAGTAAATTTCATTGAATTTTATTTAATCTTTGTAGGATTAGTTTTTAACCATCTTGAAATATGCCAGAATTCATAGCGTACATTCCTGAGAATATGACTTTTATTTGTTTAAGCTCGGGAAAAGTCGGATTTGGAGTAAATGAAAATGTAAAAAAATTAATGTTTCTTTAAAACCATTCTTTTCATATATCATGCAATAATTTTAAAACATTAAAGAATTCGAGATGCGTTTTATGAACAGTGTAATTCCCACGTCTTCTTTTAGTCGGTCCATAAAATGTAGCAACTTCTAAATGGTAATGGAAGAGATTACATTCAAAACGATGGGCTTCTCTGGAATTGTTCTTAAAAAAACGTTTTAAAAAAATTAGTTCATGTTTCGAACTTGGATCCATTATTCCTTCCAGTATTACTATTTTTTTTAATTTGTACCCATTTTTTGTTCTATAGAGATGTACGAGGAAAAAAATGTCTTGTAAGCGAGTGACGTAGTGTTAAAGTCTCGAGCATGAATTATTAAAACTTTTCCGGAAGACGAATACTGAAAAAAACGTCTTATAAATGTTCATTATTTGTTGCATATTTTGTGATGATGGCTCAACATCATAAATGCATAAGATATGACGTTTTTGTAGATGCAAATGTTAATAATCAAGATGTAACATTTTTCATACAAAAAGTGTACTTTTAATATCAAAGTTTAAAATGAAAATTGTTTCTTTAATCTATTGCAATTTTTCTCAAATAAATGATACAGTTCGAGAATGAATTTATTGTCGAAACAGAATTGTTGTGAAAAATAATGACCCTGGCAAGATTATTTTTGCAATGAAAAAGACAGTATCACGAATCTGAAAAATTCCGAGTGAAAAATAATAAATAGGATTAAAATTGCTGCATAAGGTTCATCAATTTATCAAGGTTCCCCAATTTTGTGAACTTCACTTACGTATAAAATGAATAGAATGAACTTTGGATAAAATTATAATGCTATAAATGTTGAGTTTCGAACATGAAAGGGATTAAATTAGGATTGCAAATTAATTTTAACTATGAATATGAATGATTACTTAGCTTCTTGGAAAATTTAATGATTGTACAGTAAATCAAAATTGTTTTAATAAAATGAACTTTGGATCGGATTTTCTAGTACAAAAGTTTTAACCTCAATAAATTATTTTGTTTTCAAGTTTTTTCTTTTATGTGAATTGAATCATCTTTAATTTTTAAATTTTACAATATAAACCTCTACGATTTCTCTGATTTGTTTAAAATATTAAATTCAATGTTGAAGGTTGAGATCAAACTGTCCGTACAATAATTAATGTTTGACGACTTGTGATTTCTCGAGTTTTAATCTGACTGTCTGTGTTAATGTATAGGAGTTCGTTGATGCGTTCAGGCTCGGTTCGCTGATGCGTTTCCTTCGACTTAGTTGGTTCACTAGAAACTGAAAGATCAAACTGTCACAAAAGCCCCGACTTCATTGAAGATCCCGAACTTAGGTATTATGAAAATGTTTGACATATTTCAAATTTGCTTGAATTATGGAATCTTAACGATGTAAGTCAGATAATTAATCATCCCTTGGAATGAAATATCCCTATTCATTTTGTTGTTTGGAAAATGTTTTTCTAATATTCATCTTTAACAGCTTTAAAAAAAAAAAAAAAAAAAAAAAAAAAAAAAAAAAAAAAAAAAAAAAAAAAAAAAAAAAAAAAAAAAAAAAAAAAAAAAAAAAAAAAAAAAACAACTCGACAGTTTATAAAATAAACAAGTTTCGTGTAAAATACGCGCATCGGATGACTTCCGGTCGTCGCAAAGTAGCGTATCCTATTGGCGGAACTGTTATATAAGAGATCATATGAGAGACGAGCAGATAACGACGAGCGACGGCGACGCGCGACTGCAAGACTGCATTGTTCGGGCCGGTAATTAATTCCGACTAATGTTAACGGTGCAGGCAATAAAGACAATGGATTATTACGACGGTAATGGCTAATCGACTACCTACCAGCTCGGAGACCAATGGTATCGACTTTCGACGCGGTCGAATGTCCGGCATGCTGTCGATGTTGCTGTAGAAGGGATTGTCACCTATTGGAAGTCTGCAAATAAGAAAGAAACCAATTAAAATACCCTGCCAGGTTCATGAATTACGGAAGATTCAACTGCAAACACTCTAATTGATGTCAAAAATATATAATAAAATAATTGAGTAATTACTAAAATAAAAAAAAAACATAATAATAATAATTATACATGATATAATAATAATTGAATCGAAGTATTTCCATTTGGTTTAATTGATGGAATTAAATTATTCAATTTAACAAATATTAAAACAATAATTAGTGAAAAAATATTAACACAAATTTTACAAATTAAAAAATGACAAAAGTGTGACAGAAGAAAAAAAATGACAGAAGTTTTCACGGTTGAAGAGATAACATTGTGTAATTGTAGTTTAGTTAAACGTTACTGCGTATCGAGTTTTTTATGGTCGGTCAAAAAGTGGCCCAAGTCGCTTGGAAATATGATAAAACGTAAAATTACGATTACCGCAATGAGTGGGTTGTTGAACGAAACGACACAATTCGAGTTACCTCGGCATGAACTGCGTCGACCAAATTTTAACTTAGTTTACGTCAGCGTTTAATTTCATTTGAAACTCGTGCGTTAGTTTTTTAATTAGCGTGTATTTCAAGGGCGAAATCCAAATATATTGGTTGAAGTTACAAACGTTGCGTTTCCAACGTTGTTATAAACTTTCAAATCATCTGTAATTAACTGATAATATGGAAAAGTCGTTTTCATTTAATGTATTGAAAGTGTTTGTTTGATTTAATTATCAGAGTTTATACCGATTTTATGTATGATAACAATTTTAATGATCTGGAATAAGTAATTGGCATACATCATTTGTTTGAATGTATTTCTCATATTTTTCAGCATGCATTTTCAAAGCGGCATATATTATTGTTAGTGATTTGAAACAATGTAACCACCGAAGTGTTTACAATGCAAACCATGAACGTGAAACTTTTGTAATCTTGAAGTACTATGCCGTACGAGCTTTGTATCAGAATTTCAAAACATAAGTATCCGCAAGTATATTATGTATACATGAAATATACCTATCGTATACTACACAACATGGTTAGGAACATTGTACTTAAATTTATTTCAAAACTTTGTTGTTAACACCTATGTATACTTGTTTTTCTTAAATATTGGATGTTGATAATGTGAAGTTTAAAAAAACGTTGTAACGAATTTTGTTAAAAAAACTTTAATTTAAATGAAAAAAATTTATATTAATTTTTCATTTCATTTCGACATATTATAATTGAGAATGTTATGAACAAATGATTACTTTGTAATTTCGTTCTGTTGTTCAGTTGTTCGATTATAAACTTTGCTATAGAAAAAGTTTTTTTCACATAATATTTCATATTTATTGTAGGTCAGTATTGTATTTTGTTCAGCGATTATTTGAATACTGATTCTTCATTGAGAATAAATCTTTATATTATAATAATGTTCTGACATGTTAAATAATTTACTGATCCAAGTTAAATTAAAATAAGTTTTCTCATATAAATTTAATTATATTCAAAAATTCAAGTAAATTTCAAATAATGAACAAAAGGCTATTTGCCCTGCAGGATTCATGAGAGTAAATAAGAGAAAAAGTTAAATCTCGTGTACAAAAAAAAATCGTGCTCGTGTTATTCTCACAAGTTACAAAAAAGGGCAGATTCTGGTAAAAAATCGTTTGCGCAATATTCATAAAAAAATGACAAAAAACTTCTAAAAAAGCTCTTATATGTGCACTCTCATGTACTCTGTAGGGTGCATAGCCACTTCGTTAAATAATTCTATAATTTGAAGATTGAAACAATTTTGATTAGGTGAAACATTGTACCGGTAATAATAAATGAAAGAAATATTGGTATTTGCTCAATATACGAACGACTGTTTCACAATAAAAAAAACTCTTTCATTAAAAGTTAAAAATGAAAGTTTTATTATTGAGTGAAACTTTTATTTAGAATAACTTTATTTATGTAACATAAATTTTTTTCATAAAAAAATGTTGTAAAAAATTTCTGTTGAGGGAAATAACTGCTTCTTTTATACTTTCTTGGAACAGCAATGTTTATTCAGATCAGGATTTTTTGTTATCTAGTCAACTTTATGTTTATAGTTCCATATTATGTTTATATGTACAATATTATTTATTGTAATTTATTTTCTTGGATATTTGAAAGTTAATTTCTTTCGTCTATTGGTTCAGGAAACGTTCTGTGTCGGACTTTTCAAACTCTTGTATCTAAATAAAACTATTTATGTGTTTGTTATAGTGATGAAAAATGATCCAATTTCATTAATTATTTGAAAAAATAAATCAATCAAATTTTTATGTTCATTGGTGACCGGATTGGAAATAAAAATGAAAAGTATTATAATTTTAGTTTTAAGTTGTAAGTTGTAAATATTGTTGATAACTGCACTTTTCAGTTTTTACTTTTAAACTACAATTGACGCGTTTAATGAAACGGTTGTTGATTAATAGCTATTGAAATTTAAAATATAATACTCTTGAAATAGTAATTATACATTTAGTAGGATAAAATTCATATGTCTGAAATATTGAGTTTGTTTGAAAAAAATTCAAACAGATTTCATCCAATAGTATTTCCTATTTTTAATCGCTTTTAACTTTTGTATTTTTTTCAATTAAATTCGTGAAATTAAATGATTGAATATTTAATAATTTGGCATGAAAATATGTTTGCAGCATCATAAAAAATAGATCCCTGTGGTTGGGCATTTTGTAATTTCATATTGAGAACAAATAAATCAATTGGAGTTCGACTGTTATTAAATCTTTTTAACGTCCGCTAATAAAAAAATTGTGATCTCATTGACCTCTTGAATTATTCAACATAATTTTATCGTCATCAATAAGCATGCAAATCGTAGACACTTAAAATCATCATTATACTACTGAAAAGTTTTAGGAGCGTAAATTCGTCATACCGCAGCGAAAAGTTTTGTGTGCTCTATTACAAACATCTCCCCAGTCGCAGTCATGAATATCGAATAGCCAAATATAATTATAATCGAGTTATATCAACAAAGATAAAAATTAAAGAGACCCTTGTGGATTCGGTTGAGCTTCGCGTTTAGTGTATTGTACTTTCGGTCGCGTTACGTGTTAACTAAATACCGAAACACGATAGTTCTGCATGCTAAATTCTGTGATACATTAAGTTGCACTTACCCATTTGCTCGTCCACCGGATTCGCCTCCGGGTCCACTGCCGTTCTAACAAACAAAAAACATTTTTTTATTAAAAAACAAGCAAGTAACAGTCCCGAACAAAACGGTTAACACGCGTTTCCAATTTTGCGAACGATGACGTAGACAAGACGTACATTACATCACAACCGCACGTTGCACTACGAATTTTCCGAATTTCTATCAATTTACCGCAACCTGAACAAAAAATAAATTTGGCGCATATTTACCATCTATATGTCACATTATATGTCACACGTTTGATAGAGCATATATACTTTCATATATATTTTTTGTCCAAGTACATAGTTCGGTTCAGGTTTTCCAAAATAAACATTTATGTGGCATATATATTCATCATGTATGTCACATGTACACTTTTAACATGAGATTTGTCAAAAAGAGTTCACGAAATTCGGAATCCGTTGCTTGACGCGCGAACAATGCTTTGCCTTCAAACATAAATCATCATTCTTAAATAATACATCTCGGTAGGTTACATCAGATTAATACAACTTTTGTCTTATTCTACACGCAAATGAAACGACGAAGTGGTGAATGGTCGTTCTTCATATCCATTGCGTAGAAACGTTGTAGCAACAATTCGGACTCCATTTTTCATCATTCAAAGCTTATCTTCCATCAAACAATTCGATCCGATTGACGTAATGCTGCTTGTTAACTCACAAAAGAATCCACTGGCAGAAGAAGATACCGTGTGTATATATGCAACGTAATCTTCCGGTAGGTTGGAATCTTTACGTGTGATGGAATTGTGTAAACTCCAATTTAAAGAAATTTCCAAGTACCATATGAAAGCTTTCTTTTTGTTGCATTAAAAACGTATATCAAAAGTATGTAGAAATATATAAAAATCGTTACAAAATCGTATACAAAGATTGAACGGAGGATTTTTGTTTGCAGTTGTTATAATTGTGCGTTGTTGTATATTCAGTTCGTTCGCAAGGATCGCGCGAAATCGGAAGTAGACACATTAAATAACAGCGTATATAATAATCGTACATATATTATTCACTTTTTATACTTCTGCATATCACGTGTATGTATATGACATTCGTTTACTTGTCATGGTATGTCTTGATGATTTATAAATATGTCGACAGCGTAACAAGTGTAATAAGTATTCAAGTTTAAATCCCCCAAGTAAAACATCATACATGGGTCCATTTATAATGCCATATTACACGGAAGCCGTATGTAGTGGACATATTCAAGTCAATTATTAGCTAAAATTGGTATTTTTAATTCATTATCGTTGACATATATGCATTTATATTGGCAGCCTTTCATTTTTTTAAATAAAATGCAGCATTCATGGAACCATAGATGAATTTTTACTCGGGTCGCAGGTATCTTTGTTTCAGCCCTTAAATCCTTCAATTTTGGGTTGCGTCAGGAGGGCTTCCCGTACGCCCTTGTTTCGGTCGCAATGATAAAGAGCGTGTGAACGTCATCGAGAAAGTATTTTTCATCAAGCCATTAGATGGTCATAAACACCGATGAAATACAGTTTTTTTTTTCTGTAACGTTTATCGCGCGGTGCAAATTTCAATTCAAAGTTATGAGTTCCAAATGTGCACCGACCCATTTTTATCACTTTATTAAAACCATAGAAACAATTATGAAACTGTGCATCAAATTCAAACGAAAATCCTACACAATTAAAAATACATGAATAAACATTGAATTTTAATTCAATGTTTATTGTAATATTAATTCAAACATTTTTGAATTAATATTAATTTTATTTTTATTTTATTATAATGTTGGATTGAAACAAATATAAGTAAAAATTGTTAACATAAGGTGGAACGTTAAAGATATCCTCTGCGCTGGGTTTGCAATGTTCATGTCCTTGATTTGATACTTTCTCAATGTCCGGGAAAATCAAACAAGAACATTCATATTTCGCTTGGCGAATATATTTTGTATATAAGCAGTAATTAACAACGAAACGCTACTCTTAATTGTATTTCGATATATTAATTGTCGTTTATTTATTTAGGCCTTAACATTACGTTATCGCGTAACAGGTTATATTGCACTTCGTTGACACTCACTTCTATATATGAAAAGCCTTCCATAACATTACACTATTGGTAAGTTCTACAATAATCGCTGAAGGCTTCGCTGATGATATGACATTTAATGAAACACTGTGTTAATTATGATATGGAAGAAAGATCAATGGTCATTCGCACTCGATGTTTAACGTTCATGTCAATCTATTATTAGGATCAAAATCACAAGCTAGATTAATGTTTCGAAACCAAATGGTTAAATTGTTCTATATTATATCAATGAAACTGTGTGTGGCTGATCTAATATTAAAATGATGAACTGTATGGAATTGTTGAAAAATGCAATTAGATAATTATTCAATATTTATCAACTTTATGATTTATAATTAATTTTGTGATTTTTTAATAAAAGAATTAAAATTTTACTTTGAACTAAATCCAAAGGGGGGTTTAACGTTACCTTCATTTGATTTTCATGTTCAAAAATGACCTTAATCCTGCACATACTATAAACATATACTGCACATTTCATAACTAAGTATTATCTCGAGAATATATTACATCTACGTATGACCAGAATGTTTAGCCATGAACGTCGAATATCGGTGCGACTGCTTATGATATCACTTAATACGCCAGAACTCGCCCACTCGCTCGGGATATCCTGCGCGTAAATAAAAGCAAGTATTAACCGAATGAACCGAGAAATGCGCGATATGTCTGATCGATCGAAATTTGACAATCTTTTTGTTTACGAAAATAAAGAACACTATATTCGGCTCAATGAAAAATAGTTTTGTTTTATTTATAAATAGTTCTTTTGTTTAGATTCTTATAAAACGTCAATGATTTGTGTATCGTCAAAAGCAGAGTATTGAAAAACAATATTAATGAAAAATCAATCAAATTAAACATTTGTGTGTCTTTGCATCGAGCGAAAATGATAGACATTCCGACTTTATTAAACGTAAACAACGATAATTTAGGCTGGCAGATAATCCGTCGCGTCACAAGTGAAGATTATTATTTTTGAAAGATTAAGGTAACTCAAGCGGGCGTGAACTCGCATACACGACATCTACTTGCACGATAGTTTTGGTACATGGTTGTTATGAAGTTTTGTGAGTGTGTGAGGATGCGTACCTGTATGACATTTGTGGCTGATGTGACCTAATTCAACTTGTAATTTTATTTTATAACGGTTCATTTTGCAATTAATATGCCATTGGCCCTTTAAATTACCCTAGTAAAAATGTAATCGGGTCCCACAAAGGTATCTCAAAATATAAATAACTTCTCACTGGAGCCTAATTTGACTGATTAAGGATTTATGTGGGCTTGCTCTTTTCAAAAAGCAAGCTTCTCGTTTTACAAAAAAAAAATTGTAAAACTAATAGTAATCAGTAGAGTATTTTTATACTTGGCATAAAGATTCTTGGCATAAAGATTCTTTTATAAACATTACGTTTACTTATCTTCATATTTTTCATTATAAGTGGGCTTATCAAAAAGCAGTGGATATCAATATGGTTTATGGTGAATTAGATAAGCGACTTGAATCTCAACCTCATGGTTTAAATAACGAATTAATCTGATAAATCATAAGTTTTTTAAATGATAAATTAACGTTTAACAAATTAATTGATAATTGTAATTGATAACTTGAAATACATCAAGTTTTCTTTTTACAACTTAATTGAGGCCTTATTAGGGCCCAAGAGTTATTCGGGCTGCCTTAAATAGAATTAACAATCATTTTTCACTAGGGTACTGCGGGATCTCAATTTTTTTATAAGAACGAGTAAACGATCATTTTTTTAAAATATTTTGTTTGCACATTACTTACGAATTTATAATCGATTTTTGGATTCAGAATAACTTGTACTGGTAAATGGAATGAGTTATGAAACAGTGCTTGGTTCAAAAAGGGTGTCCAAGGCACGGAAGATGGAATAGATCATAGCTTTATAAATCCACATTTGTGTCAACTGTACGTCTTCCATTGCGACTAAGTTTTATTTCAATGAATTGTGTCTGAAAAAATACGTAAAGAAAATCTAAAACGAATGTTTATTAAAAAAAGACGTCTTTAGAGTTTTTCAACAGAAAAAGAAACGTTCAAGAATGTTGCAAAGTTTAGACGCACATGAAAATGTGCTATTTATTTTTGTAAAAAGTTCTTAAAATTGTGCATAAAAAGGGTAGTCTTAGGAACTACTAGAATTACGATCCAAAGATCGTGACACTGATTGATATAAAAGTACGAAATAGTCAAATTGGTCAGGTTTTTTTTAACGGAATTATCTTGATGCTGAACATTCGTTCAATCAAGGGCTTAGTTTACCTCGTGAATAATGAATTATTGTACTCCAAGGGTTGGATTAAAGCGGAATCACGAGGCAATGTTCGATTTGACTTTTGATATAAAAATTTAAAAGTTAAGCGTTAGCCAGCTTTCGATGTCTTCTACTCTTATATCCAGAACCTGTCAGTCCTTATCAGTACCAAGTTCAACATTTGAAAGACAAGAGAATGTTAATTTTTAATTTAACCATCCATCAATATTTTATCAGAAGCTATTTGCTTCCATTGAGTTACATGCAAAGAGGTTGTATACGAATTTTAATTAAAAGAAATTATATTTGTAATTCACCTTCATTAACCTTATTTTCATGAAATTTGTGTCAAACTGAAACTGTGATAGAAAAAAATTCGAGCGCGAAATAGTGAATTGATATATTGTAAACAACTGTTGCAAACTATCTATTGTCATGAATTTATGTGCCGTCAGACACAGTTTTGTTCTTGAAATTTCTTCTTGTTTCAAAAGATAAAACTCTTTCAATTGTGAATTTGATTGTTGTAAACTTGAATTGCTTTGGCATATTTAAAGTGGAAGAAAAAAAGGAATCTTTTATATTACAAAAAGTTAGAGTTTAAGATACGAAGACATCGTTATCTCAGACTGGCAGTGCTTGGACTCTAATTCGGTGCCAATTTAGGCATATAGTTGAGATTGGTGTTAAAGGTGTATCGCGCATTATTTCATCTAGAACAGACTGCTGCATTTCTAATTCAGCCATTTTGAGTTGTAGTACTCCACTGTCGCGTTATGCTCTGCAATCAGAGCACTTCCGAATGCTCAGTCTATTGATTCAACGTGAACTCATTATCTGCCACTGGAGCATTCGAATTATCCTCTTCGCCAACAGGTACGTTACCTCTACTTAAAACTAACACCGAGTCACGATTCTAATTTCCTAGCTTAATTAGAATACTACGCTTGCAAGTCTTTAGATGCGGAAGCATATATATGTTTTGTTTTTTGTTTTCGATTCTTATATATCTCATGTATAGAAATGTCGCCTTGTCTAATGTCGACATTATTTTGTATCAATATTTATAGGGGCATTAACGAGTTCGAATTACAGATGGACAATTCTTAGAAATCATCAATGTTCGATTGTTATTTGTGACTCGAGCTCCTGCAGCGCTTTCTGTGTTCGAAGCATTGTTCGCACAAACATTTTGCAGCATAGTTGCGCACATAGCTCTTATATATGTTTATATAAAATGTTATATTTGTAAATATATTTAATACTCATATACGCTTGTAATGAAAAGTTGTAATGTGAAGTTATTGTAAGCTTTAATGTTGAATGTTATAACTACAATAACTGTTATGTATTCTGTAATAGTCACTCATTTCTTTAATTTTATTCGTATTTTGTAATTTGAATATTGTACTACGTGTGGCAGCAATCATAAATTCTGATTGCGTCTGTTTTTGCCTGCTGCAATTAATTATTTGTTTGTTTTTTGTTCTTTGTTATAATTGAATGATTTGGTCACAACCTTGTATACAAGTAATCAAATTTGTAATCAAATTTGATTAATATTCAGATAGGCAATATACATATTTGAAACAAAAATTGTTCTTTTATCGCCGTCTATCTTTGCAATCAATGATGTTGAACAGACTGCATTTTTAATCATTTGTATTTTTTATCATCATAACTTGTCTTGTTTGTAGCACGTTTGTATTGGATTTAGTCAAGGATTGTTTTTGACAGTATTTCTCACCGTGCATGTACGATGTATTTGGAGACATTTAAGAAAGGCCTACCGTTCGTTCGTACTTGAATCTATTGCTAGGATTTTTCTGATTGAAATTGACAGTAATAAAGCTTGTACTTCGAAGCATACAAGTTAGACCGTTTGGAAACGCTCATTTTGTCTTTCAAGAGTTCCGGGTTCATTAGGAAGGATTGTATGTTGTACTGTATTTTATGGTAATTTGTACGTTTTAAGATATAGTCAAAAAACAAAATTAAATTAAGTTGATCTGTATAATTGTATATTTACAAATTGAGCAAAATAAATGTTAACTCCGTTACCTAATTTTGACGTTGTGTACTGACAATGATGTGAACCATTCAATCGAAATCTAGAATTTGAATTCGTTTCAATGAGTACGCATTATTTTGATATAATATATATGTAACAATTAGATGAGATTACGAGATCGATATTTGGATTATGCGTTGGTATTTGTGATTTAAAATGAGGTGTCTTAGATGTGGAGCGTGATATGTACGTGATGGTATGTCAGAACTTGATGCGTTTAATGATTTACGTGAATTTCTTTGATATTAAATACGAAGATATACACTTACTACGTTGAAGCGTATGAATTGCAAGCACCATCTAAATCTTTTCTAATATACCTATCGTGAGCGTTTTTTTCAACATTAATTGATCGTCGTTACATCAGACTAACCTACAATTTTCAATTACATAATCGGCACCTTTGAGTCGGTATCTAATAGCGTTAGGCTTTTCGAAGTATTGCTTCGCGAAGCAACTATAATTTTTACATAAATTGACTATTACCTTCGCAATCTGCAGTTGATGCGAGAATAACGTCCGCATGTGAACAATCAGTATTGTTAATACACAACGATTTTCTTGATTTTACGTTCGCTCGTTTTGTTATTTTTAAATTGACTATCTCATTTAGTGTAACCAGACGTTGTAAATTCATCTTAAACTACAAATATACGCACATAAAAAGTATACAAAATTTAATAATACAAGAATATCAAAATCACAAATTGAACAATATCATTATTAAATTGACTCATCTTATTTAGACATATTAACCAATTATTGGCAGTATCCTTACAATCGTTTATAATTATTTGCGCGAAACCCGAATCTTGAAGGCGTTTTCCAAACGTTTCTTTGACCTCATTTAATCAGGATACTCACTGGCGTAGGTCCCTGAGTAATGGCAGTAGCCTCTTTTGAAGCATCCTCTTCTTTCAATTTTTCTTCGGCTTTACGGTCTTTCAGTGCTTTGAGAAGTTTCCATTTAGAACCAGGAGGCGTTGGGCTGATTTGACCATCTTTCATCACCATATCAGCACTTGTGCAAGACGTCGCATCTATTTCAATTTTTGGGTGACTTTTTGCACCATCAATGTCAGCTTCGGCTTGTCCTGTAAAATGTTTGTGTAAGCATAAGACATTATATTGACACTCTACACATGAAAATTATTTGCATTTATAAATCTAAACTTTCTTTAGATTTAATTTTAACAGAATATCCTTGCTCGTTTTACTTACTACCGTGTGGAGTAGAGTCCATATCTTTGTACATTTTATCGTTTTGACGCATAGCGGACGAACTAGAGCTTTTACGAGATTGCTCTTCTAACTCAGCACGCATTTCTTCCTCGTCTTCATCCATAGAATGCACAGGGCTGTCCGGTCCTGAAGTTTCACCAGACGATCCTTCTTCCATTGGAGTTGTTTTCTTTTCTTCTTTTTTAGCTTCTTCTTCATGAGCCCAAGTGTGATAATCAGTAACTCTTGCAAATACTGTTTCGATGCTTTCATCAGTTTTTCTTTTTGGTATAGGTTTCTCATCGCGATATCTATCTCGTTCGGTCTTTGAGACGGTGCCATTCATTCGAGCTACACGTGTATCATCTTTGTTCACATCTTTCTTTTCTTCATCCTCTCTGGGTTTAGCTTTCAGACGTAATTCCCTTAAGACGAAAGACATTCTTTCCTTCACATCTTCATCTGGCTGACGACTTTCAGTTTCTTCGGGTTCCTCATGTAATGTTTCACCCATGTCTATTTCTAGTTGCGACTGCCTTTCTAATTCTTCCAATTTGCGAAGCTCATAGCAGTACCATTCGTCTTCTGAATCAATTGAATCCTCAGTGCTTTGGCGTCTTGAAGACACTCTCGAGGTACTACGGTAAGAATGCGTGCTTCTGTTGTCTTCGTCACCTTCGCCACTACGTGAACCTCCCCAAGGTATTTCAAGTGACTGCTGATGTCTTGGCAAAAATCTACTACCACTGGGAGGCATATGACCACGAATACTCGATGTTGAAGGACTGCCCTCAGACGGAGGTGCTTCTTCTGATATGCTTGTAACAAGTTCTGGTGGTTTCGAAGATTTCTCACTTTTGTCACTTTTTTCTGAAGCATCTTCTTGATATTCAAAATTAGCTTCAAACGTAAATACATTTCCTTCATCTGATTTTTTCTCACTCGTTTCGTCATATGGACCTTGTTCATCGGACACACTGGAAGACTGTCGTTGTCGATATTTACCTAATGCTCTAGAAACAGCAAATTCCATGCTTGCTCCAGCTTTTAGGGTAACAGGGGGAAGTTTGGGAGTTTTTTCGTTTGGAGCTTCATCAGAACTACCAGTTGATTTTTTAATTTCACCAACAGTAGGAAAAATAGAAGATCCTCCTGATCCAGATCCTGTGCTTTTACCTTCATCTTCATTTTTATCACCCTGATCCGTTAGATCATGATCACTAAGTTCTGGCTTTCGTTGTTCTGTTACTTTTGGCCACTCTTGACTACAAGGGGTTAGTTGCTGCTGTTGCAGTTGCTGCTGCATTTGGTGCTGCTGCATTTGGTGCTGTTGCAATTGGTGCTGTTGCATTTGGTGCTGTTGCATTTGGTGCTGTTGCATTTGATTGAAAAGTGTGGCTTGCTGTTGATTTAGTTCTTTAGTCTGTTGTTGTATTTGCTGCTGTAAAGCTTGTTGCTGCTGTAACAACTGCTGCTGCTCTAATGTCTGTTGTATTTGCTGTTGCGGAGTTGGAACTTGAGGTTGAGAATGTTTTCTTCTTGACATTGTTTTGATAGTTGCAAAAAACGTTGAATCTTGATTCGCATCAGACATAACGCTTTCCTCATCTTCCGACATACCACTTTGTCTTCCACTGCTCCATTCAGCTTCAGACTGTTCTGGATCTGATAATGAGGAGGAAGAATGATGATTTCTTCGTTTTGCTTTTTGTAAAATACCTGACACGGTGGATACTAGAGTATGCTTCTTCTTTTTTCTAGCAGCCTGAGATCGACTTCGTCCCCTCATCTCCATTTTTTGTTGCATAGCCATGTCATGATCGAGATCATCATCCCGTACGGAACCTGGTAACGATTGACTTCTATGTCGTTTAGTTAAATGTAAATCAGGCAGCCAACTGCTCATTGAACTCATGGCATTCTTAAGAGATGAGCCTCTTCTGATTTTTTTATTCATCTTTGCTGCTTCTGCTTCATGATCTTTCAAGTCGGCGGCTATACTTATGTAACCTGACTGTGAAACTATTACACTTGAAGCGTCGTAATATTCTCCCTGTTGAGCCTGTTCTCCTGCCATTCTAATACCTTCCTGTCCTTGAGAATATTGTTCTCGCTGCCATTGTCGTTGGTAACCATCAGGCAATTGAGCACTTTCGGTGATTGCTGCTCGCTGATTGTATGCTTGATATTGCTGATACATCGTCATGTAATGTTGATTTGCGTAGGTGTGATATTGGTGTGCTTGATATGCAGGTGGCTGTGGATACCGTCTTTCTGAATATGGACTTTGAGAGTAAGTGCCATCAGAAGTTATCGACCGTATACTTGAAGTCGTGGAGTCATGTGGAAGTTGATTTTCCATCGAGTTCAACCATGAGCTTTCATTCGTTTCCGTACGGGGTAAATTTGCACTTGTCGGATAGTATGACATTACGTCTGTGATATTAGCTGTTGGAAATCGTCGATACATGTTAGACTTGTAATTGTCTTGAGCAGTTTTAGCTTCACCAAATGAAGCAGTTCTTATTGGCTTTTTTGTTGTACCACTTAGACTCGTGTCAGAATATTGTAGCAAACCGTAACTGTCGCTATAATTAGCTACTTGTTCAATTGTTTCAGGATAACAAGAGTCTGTTATTGTTGTTCTCCATCCAGCTGGTCCAGAACTACTTGTATACACATTGGTCATTTGTGGTCGATTGCTTCCAGCAACAGAGTAAATAGCTGGTTGTTCTTGCCGAAAACCATAATCTAATCCCCACGTCGAAGAAGTTGCATCTGTTGTAAGAATTTGTTGGCGAAGACGTTGCTTTTTAGGGCTTTGGCTGGATGTGACATCTGGTGTTGATGTGAGCACGGAACTTAATTCATCTTGCACCACTGGAGATTTTATTGGCGTAAGTGCTGATAGATGATTTAATGCTGGAGTATACGAAGGGGAAGTCGCTGCTGCGTTCGCTTCTGGAGTGTCATACAAAGGTTCTTGAATAATCAAAGATTCAGATGTTTCAGGAAGAGGTGGTATTGGACTGGAAGTTCTTACAGCTTGAGTTGTTGGAATTAAACTCTTTGCATGATCAAGTGAATATGAATTCAACATTTTCGTAATAGAACTCTTCGGTGAACTTGGCGATTTATCTAAGCTACTCCAGCCACTCATGGATGATAATCCAGAATCAGATTTTGCAGTGCCAATAATAGCGCTGCTTGGCTTTATCAAATGTTTCGGGGATATTCTTGGAGATTTTGGTGAATGTGGAGTGCGTGGACTTAATCTGCCCTGTTCTAAAGTAACAATATCGGCATTCCTTAGAATGGCATTTTGAGCTTCTTTGATTTCTGACTCCCGATCGTCAATGGTAGCCATTAAAAATGTGTCTGATGAGTCTGGCGGAGCGGGTGGTGGCGGTGAATTTGGCGATGGGCTCGGTGGAGTATGGCTTTCATTGAAGTCTAAATTTAATTTTGCGGCACTACCAAAATAACCATCCTGCCTGGTTCGAATACTTTGGACGCTGTGAACACTGTGAATACTGTGTACACTTCCTGCTGACAAGGTTGGAGAAGCAACTTTCTCTGTTGTGGTATTATAAATGGTTGGAGAAGCACATGTTACTGCAATGAAACTTTCAACCAATAAATCTGTCAACTCTTTGTTTTCTGCGTAACCTTTAGCAAAACTACCTACGTCAATAGGTAATTGAATGACAGGATCTGGACTTTTTTCCAGATTGGCCGAAGTGTAACCTAGTCTGGGCGGAGTGTACGTTGAGGAAATAGAATCCAAGTTGCTTCTGGACGCGGAAGTCAGTCTAGGTGATATCGATCTAGTTGTGAAGTCACCGTCAGTCGTTAAACCGCTGTCCGTACTCACTCTGGATATAGATCTTCCTGTCGATCCTGGACTTTTTGAGTAGGTCCAGTTATCTACATCAGTTTCAGCATATATTTTCCTAAGTTGTTCATCTATACTACTAGCTTCTTCAGCTAATTTAGCTTCAGCTTCAGATGAAAACTGCCGTTTCGGCGAATCCATGAGTATTGATCGAAGCTCTGACAAATTTTGTGAATCTTTTTGCAGCTGATTAGTAAGTTTATCCAGCTCGTGTAATTTATCGAATGTCGATGCATCCATTGAACTCAGTCTTGAAAGTTGTGCTAAATCCTGTTCGCTGACACAGGGTGTATTACCTCGATAACTTTTGTAGTCTGCAGCACTAAATACTTCTCCTTCATCTTCATCTGCCTCGTCTTTCTTCAACAGCGTTGCCTGTGTTATTTCTTCTTTGCTCTGCAAACTAGTTGTAGATTCTTCAAGTTCATTTTCTTTCGTTGCTGTCGAGTCGAACGTACTCTCAGATTCTTTTTTGCCGTTAGTTTCTTCGGTTTCTTCTGCTTCTTCCCATATCATTCCCAACTGAGAAGTAGGTCTAGATGTATCTCCACAAATAAGATCTTCGCGGTAAGAATTATTCAAACTTCTGTAAAATGCTTCATCCGGGATGTTACCTTCTTCTCCCAATGTTCCTAGCGCTTCTAAATACCTCATGTTTTGTTGCATGTCTGAGACTGCGGCTGTGATGGATGCACCTTCTTGTACAAGACCTTGCATTTTTTCTAGCTCTTGTTGTGCGAGTTTTTCTCGTAACACGCTAGTTTCTTCGATTCCAATAGCAGCCCCTAAACTTTTTGCAATGGCATCTAGTTCACCCATTGAACTTTGCTGAGGATCCATTGCATCCTCTACGGCCATCAACCCATCTTCTCCACCTCCTCTTGAACAATATTCGTTTAGTTGCCGTATAGCGATCTGCTGTTCGTACAAGAAATCCTCGAGCTTTTCTAAGCACTCCCATATTTTGATGCACTCTTGATATAAAATATACAGTACTCTCCATGCGCAACGCAGCTCGTTCATTAGTATGTTAAGTCGAGGGCCCAAGTGTTCCATGGTGAATTATTGATTTGATGTGTCGTAAATTTTTAATGAGTACAATAAATCTTCCAGAAATAATTGAGCGAAGACAGTGTTGAAATGTTCTAAATTATTTGAGAAATCATGGTACATATCTTAATCGTCTTTCTTAGGCCTGATTTTTTTTTCGGGAATTTATGGAGAATGAAGAAGATTGATTTAAGTTCTAAACCAATTCATTGTATTGATTGTTACGTCGTGAGTAGAGTAGTAATTATTCAAGTGCTCTTGAATGGACCGAATAAATGTGTAACTTTTGTTGTCATTTTGAAAGGAAAAACTCTTTCCATCGTTTCATAGTAACAAATTAGATGGACCTCTCTGCCACTGATCATCCTCATTTTCTCATCGTTGGATTTTCTTAACGTTCATTTATTTTCGTCCTTCATAACTTTTTCGTTCTGCAGTATTTGCACTGTTTTGATCTAATTCGTTATATTATCACATAGCTCGGTACTCATGGCATTGTTGAAAATAAACGAAGATTTGTTTGCCACCTTCGAAAAATAGATTCGCATCCCATAAAGTTCTCCAATAGTTCAGAAGTAATTTGCAAAATGTTTGAGAGTACAAGGCAGTTTGTTATCTGAATTTTGAAAACACCGCACGTTCATCCTGTGATCACTATCTGTAAATAATGAAATTAACATAAATTAGTATTCGAGTTAGTTAAAAAGTAACTTAAGTTAAGTTTCCATGAAATTGTTCAACAATTTTTTTAGACCATCGTTATATACGTATATACGCATGAGTATTCATTTAGTTGATAGTTATTTTCTGTAATCTATATTTGATTTCACAATGAACGTCAATTTTATTTTAGGGATTATAAACATCATATGTGCATATGGTATCTCTAGAAATGATTACCATAAGCTGCATATTCACCAAACAATTCAATGCACTCTAGTATATAATCAAATTAAGTTATATTCTTTAAGAAATTTGTAAAATTAAATTATCCAATCGAGACTTAATTCTTACAACTAATTAACTATAATTTGGACTTTACAAGTCATGTAAATTGAGTCAATAAGCTTAATCGGTGCAATTATGTATTGGTGAATAAGTAGGTCAATCGCGTTAATTACGATTGCAATAACGAGACTAATATTTCTATTTATAAAACTCAGTAAACCGTTCCTTGACTGGTTATATTGTTTCCAAAATTAAAGTCAAACTATACACTTTGGCGCAACAGATTCATTTGTGATGAAAGCAGGCATAGCGTAATTTAATTATATAGAAATTTGCTGAATAATGAGTTTGCATTTAGTCTCAACTAACAGAATTGGACTTTATTTTTGATAAGAAATTCAGTAAACTTGTTTCTTATCATTTTTTACTAATCTTAGTACATTTCTAAGCAGAAACTTTTAGTTGAAACATGTAAATATTTTATTCTCTGTAGAAGTCAAACAAAAAAAAGTTATGCTTCCGAATAAAATATCGTTGAATAGCGTGATCTCATTATTAATATAAGTATTCTGCGTAACCCGTAAAGTGTTACGAGCTGGTTTAAGATAATTTCTCTTTCGAGTTCGATTGAGCTCAAAGAAGCCAGATATATGCACTTGCCGTCCAATCGTATTTAACATATTTTTTGTATTATTGATTGAATAATTATAATTTACTTTAATTTGTCTATCCAAATGTGGTAAATTCTAAAAGGTGTAATCAAATTCGTATTTTATTAAAACCAGTTTGAAATCTAGTTTTGAATCATGTTTCTAATAAGGCAAGTGTTAGGTAAAGTTTTTGACAAACATATATGAACATAGACAAACGTCATGTTGCAATGCAAAGGTTGCATCAAAGGTGATATATCTAATCCCGAAAATATTCAATTCAGTCGTGATGAGATATTCAAATGTCAGCAATTTAGTTATGGTAATTGTTCATGTATAATGATCTAATTTGATTCTTGTGATTAATCTAATAGCTTCAATTTCAATTTTCAAGACGTAAATTTGACGTCAGTTATAAACTATTATTATAAAACAAAAACTGAATGAATATGAACCTTTGATTGATACACCTCACATATTTTCTGCTAAAGATAATGACAGTTTTAAAAAATTTTATCCTTGATGAATGGGGATTCTTATTACTATTACAATCTACAGTGGTTGTTTATTGCGCTTTGAGCTATTAGGCAATTAAAATATTTGTGTTACAGCAATGAAGTACTTTCGTACTAAAACTAAGTTACGAGAGCCTTTTTGTGTTTGCGCGACTCCAACGCGTTATTGATGGCAGTATTATCGAAGAGTGTTTGGGAAAACTTTTTTTTGGTTGAAATTACACTAGATCGTTTACTGTAGCGGAAAAGACTCTCGGTGTATATAAAACTGTCAAATGGTAAAGTTTGAAACCATCAGTGAGCCGTCAATACTTGAATAAAAAAAAAAAAAAAAAAAAAAAATTATGATTAATTGAAGATAATATGTTAAGAAAGAGACAGTTGATGTTGGATTGATGAATTACGGTTATAATTTAATATGAATTTCACGTGAAACTCATAAAACGATTAGTATTGAATATCAAAATTGTCGAAATGCGTTCAATTTATTAACACGTGAAATCTCAATGCACCGTTGCCAATTTATTGATGCATAGTTCGTCTCAAGTGCGAGTCTAAAAAGATACGCGACACCAATGCTTTTGAAATTTTTCTCCAAAGTATACTCGAATAATAAATCGTTCCTGCAATACTGATAAATCTTTTCTTTATTAAAAACCCGATTTTATAAAAATATAAGAATATTTCAATAAAAATGCTTGCTAACAATATTTGTTTTTACGAAATTAAATTTTTTTATAATGAATCAGGTCAGTGAAGAAGAGAAATAACGAGAATATAATAATAACTAAACAGATAAAGAAAAATTTCATTTGAAAAATAAAGTAGATTACATATTTTCGAATTATAGAATATAGAATAACATTTTAAATGTTGTTTCGTAACGTCAAGGTGAGCCTGTTTCTATAAAATATTTTTTACGAAGGAACTTGATAATGTATCTTTCAAATTTCAGAAAAAAATTTAAAAAAATGCAACTTCCAACTCAGAACAAAAGAATATGAGAAATGTATTTGCATGAACATACAGCAAACAAAAAAGAGTCACATAAATATTCTAAAGTGGAAGTGGCTGAATTCTGTCAAAACCTACAATATTTTCCAAGTATTTCTTCTTATTCAGGTCAATGAACCCGATTTCATACATATAACAACTTGTCGTCAATTTACAAATCGCGTATTCGATATGAATATATACTTCGGTTTTGACGATTATGTGCACAATTTTGACAAAGCATCGTCAACTAAAAGACCACCCATCTGCGTTAAAACTTTTTGTTTCCAATGTCTACTGTTGTTTCTAGTATTTCAATTTTAATTCTGCACTTGGATCCACACAAATTTAATGAATTTTCATTCATTTTAAACGTAACAAAAATGGCAAATATCATTCTTCTTTATTAACATATTAAATTCTGTTAAATAATTTATCTCAAAATTTAAAATTAGTCTGTAACATTTGTAAAATTCTAGATAAAACCGTCAAGATTTGACAATGAAAAATTATCAGATTTCTAACATTTAAATTTCAGTATATTTTATATACTATAAATTTTTATATATTTTGGGACACAGAAATTTCAATGTCAAATTCATGAACTGAAAGATAAAAGAAGTTAGCAAATTTATTAAAATACCAGGAACTGATAATAACGTTATTACAAAATAAAATTCCATTTAAAATCTTATCTAGCGAGTCTTGACAACTCAGTCATAAGCTTCAGCTAATTTTCTGCTTTAGTTCAACTTTTTTTTTAATCCAAAGTTTCTTTCTGGGTTTCTTTTTTAATTTCACAAAGCATCTCAGTTGACCTTACTTTTTTGAGTAAGAAACATTAAAAAACTTTTGTATCAGAAAATTTGTTTGAAAATAATGAAGTTCAAAGAAGACGTAAATTATTGATTGACACCACCAAAATTGTAAGCAAGTAATAAGCTAACACTGTTCACTTTTTTGATTGTTGCTAACTTAAATTTCCAAGTATGAGCCAAAGACAATACTTTAGCTGTAAGATGTATATGAAATTTTAGATTCTAAATTCATCACTAAACCGCGAGACAAAATTCTTCTTTCAACGTAAGTTCAAAAGCATTTATTTTACGCTACAACAAAATTGTCTGTCGCGTAATTGTGAATGACAATAAAACTCAAATAAATCGTTTTGGATGAAATTGTCTTGCTTGTTCGTCTACTATTTATTCGAGTAATTAATAACGTCTGAAAATACATCCCTGATATAAACTATCATATATGTTCAACTGAAATGAACGTTTCACCTCCCTATAACGTGCGACCAAATTTACTCCAACGTAATTAGGTTAACTATGACGAACACTCATGTTTTACAGATTCATGATACGTATCAAAATTATTCTCTCAAAAAGGACCAACAAAACCACATTTCTTTGAACGATTTAAAGTCATATTAACTTCAAATGTTTAAGCAGTATTGTTAATTTAAATTTCTCAATTAATATAAATGTTAATAACAAATTATTGGACGAATAAATTATAATATAATTATGAATCAATAAATGAAAATGAACTCTCTTAATTTATTTATCGTTTATATTGATAAAAATAATTACATAATGCGCAACATAAACAACTCACAATTTGATAAATGTACAATTTATTAATTGCAACTAAAATAACTGTTTCTAATTGAATCAACGATAATTTGTGCAAAACAACAACTGAGAAATTTATGGAAAAATAAAATGTAATATCGTCGTCCGTAGCCGCAATACATTTGCTCCAGTTTCCTTTCGAGTGTAAGCACGGGGAACAAAATGTCGTATAATATTTGTAAAGCGTAAAAAGCAGCTTTACGTGGAAGATTATAACGCGTTGACATTTCTGGTTGCGAGACAAATTTGTTTCTTTCGTTTGCTCGACGTTGCGAAAGAAAGCTCACGTGGTTAAGAAGGTAACGCACTTACAGGTGGAGACTTTCTGGGTACAAAGATGCTATCGCTCTCAGCGCCAGATCAATATTCGGCACGTCTCCAAAAGTACGAGTTTGTTCCTTTTTTTTCATCTTCTTTACTTTAATATGTTATCACCCACGGACATTTCAATTTATAATTCTAAGACGATGTTTTTTACTACAGAAATTTTTTCATGAAAAATTTATTTTGCAAAAAAAAAAAAAAAAAGGTACGATAGAATGAGTATGCAAAGCAGGGTTGACTTCGAACTCGCATCTACATATATCACCGCGCTTCGAACTTTTGCGCGTTAAGAATCGTATATCGGACAAAATTTTTGTATCCCGACAAAAAGTCGATGACTTCGTCGATGGCGCCCTGGGGATGCGAGACTTTTTTCACGTCTGCAAGAGGGAAGCTTAGACGACGTGCACTTTGAAAAGTTTCAATGTACCGAGTATCTGAAGTATTGCAATAAATCATTCGCGCGATATTTTATTAATATATTTCGCGACTCGGTTTATCGGTAATGTTTAGCACGCGACATTATCAGGTAACAAAAATTGTAGCCGAAATAACGTCATAAATCATGTTACGTATATATTTTAGCCGGATAAATTTAGCAGAAACAAAATTTCAAAAATAATCACATTAATGCAACCATTTTGTTGTATCGATCGAATAATTAATTTTCATCGATAAACAGAAGTACATAAATATCAAATCCAGACATGTTTATCCAGAAATACGAAATAATAAGGTTCAGATGGGAAAAGGCGAGGATCAGAGGATTGATAGGTACCATTTCAGAGGAACGAATGTGAAGTGGGTAAAATCCCCCGTGCGGGAACAGGATCATGGATTTTCTTATCAGGATGTGAGCGACGGAGGGGGGAATGACTTCTGACAGTGGCGTATTATGGTTTCGTCGTTCAAAATTTGCATAGATAAAAGACCAATTTGTGCACAACTCACTTCCAAAAAGTTTAATCGCTGACTCTTTTATCTATATTTTGTTACAACGTGGAACGCCGCGCTATTATTCGCCCTTTATTCTCTGCTTTAGTAAAATTGTTATATCTGGACGTGTACAAACGAGAAAGACTGATCACCACGGTAACGTTGAATTGGCTTCGTTCGGATTGAATCGGTCTGATTAAACGGAAGGAATGACTAGAAAAGAAGAGTATGTTTTTACAAACCAGAGTTTACATGCGGCGCATTGGAAATAAAATTTCCTGGCGGAAAATAACCGTTGGCAAATAGCAAAGGGGTTTGATGGTTTTCAATCAAGGAGGTACAATTAGTTACGAGAACATTTTTGTAAATTAAACACACTGGATGAAAAAACATGCAATCAAATTCATCAAACTGCATCGTCAATTTTTGTTCTCATCTAATTATATAACTGATAAATTAATTAAAAAAGTTTGTAATTAAGAATTTGCATTTGCTGGAGTTTAGCAAAAATAAATAATCAATTTATTCATGGTTATTAGTTCGAAGTCATTAATTTTTTTATTTTACAAAATGTTCAAGTTCTCGATCAAACATAAATTAAAGTTTAACGCATGTATGGATGCAAATGTTTATTTCGAAAACTTGTGTTCTGTAAGTCAAACGAAAATTTTGGTAAAAGATTAGTCGGTTGAAAAGTCGTACGCTGAGTATTAGTAGAAATGCTCGATAGGCTTTGCTTATTTGAGAGTAAAAATTGCACGTCCTTTCTTTTAATCCCCCTTCGTTAAAAGCATCTGTTCCATTTCAACGCATACACATTTCACGGCAAAAATAAATCCCCAAAGTTAGATGGGGGGATTGCGTTCTGACATTACCCGAAACGTCGGTTTCAGGGGATGAAAGCTTTCGAACTTTCCGAAACTTGCGATGCAATATAAATGGACTATATAACGAAAAGTGCAGTTTACTTTTGCAGATTATTCATTTCATTATTACGATTCGCATGAAATTAAGCTGTCTTCACTTTATTTTTTCTCCCGTAATGAATTGTAAGCTCGAATTTGTTGAATTTCAGTCACGCATAACCACCGGCGTGATTATTAATTATACCGTATGAATTAGACTGGTATACTTTAGGGTGCAATTCATTTCATTTACGCGCATGTCACGTTAACATCTAAACGATGACTTACTTTTATGCTACAAGCAATTATGGACTTGTGCAAACGATGCTTTATTTGCCTCTGAGAGAATTCGGTCGGTTAAAATTTTCGTTGCCTCGAATTCGCGCCGTGCTATATCACATTCGAAATAATCTAATTTTTTTGCTGTTTAAGAACTTTTTCGTTTTGTTGAACACCTAACTCGATTATTTCTGGCTCGCATTACTTTCATTCAACTTATTCATCCACACGTTATTTTTTTTAAAGAAAGTTTTTAGAAATTGCAAAAAAGGGTTAATTTAAACAAAAACATATTTTTTTATTTATAATTTAAATGTGTCTATTGACATTTCTTAAAAGGTTCTCGAAAGTTAAACAAAATAGATCGATTTTTTTCAAGGTACAAGGTTTATTATAATGAAAAATATATTAAAAAATGATAAATGACAATTAAAATAAATGGGAGGGGGAAAACTGGAACACGTATAATAATTCATGAGAAACAGATTGTTGTGAAGTAAATCAATGATTTATGCCGCACCTTGTTCCAAGTTGATTTTAAATTGCAAAAAAGGTTTTTTTTGTTTCTCCGTCTTCTGGACAACACATTTGTTTTAAATAAGCGTGCGATGCTTGTTACTTTGATTGAGCAGGCTATGCAAGATCTTGTTCTGAACCCCAAGCGCGTAGAAGAACGAGTGGTTTTTTTTTTAAATTGGAGATGGCTATTTTCACAGACAGAAAAAGAATTACAAATCACGTCTCGTTTCACAGCGACTGACTCGGCGTGATCAATACTTGGTTTTTAAAAGCCATTCTCTTATCTAGCCAAACAAATTCAGTTTTGTGCTTTTACTTACTACCCCATTTTATTTGACCAACTGTTTTTGATTTTTTCAATAGTATTTCGAAGTGTTCATGTTTGATATTATTAAATCAAATACAAACCAAGTGGTATGGATTGGAATTAGAAAATTTCCGACTAAATAAAAAATGAAGGAAAATAAATCAAATGAAACGAAATGAAAAAAAAAAGTAGTCTATATCTTATCGGAAAGATGCTTTTGATGTTCAGACAAAATACAATTTGATGTAGAAAATAACAAAACATGAAGAAGATCTTCGAACCACTTGAACGAAAAATCGTCATTTATGAATAAGTACATTATTCGGAGCTCAGTGGAAATCGAAAACTGAGTATTGGCGAGGTTATACAACTCAAAATGGAAAATCAATTTCATTCTAAAATTAAACGATGGGCTATGAATTTCACCTTTTCGAGAGCACACGGTACTCCGGAGAATCAGCAACGCGAAATATTTCTTTTCGTGACCTTAATTAATCTGAACAACGTAAAACATTTATAACGGACAGTTATGTTTTCCTACTTGGAAATATTGCGTTTAGTTATTAAAACCGTTTTGGATCTAATATTTTTTTGTCTACAAAATTACGAGCTATCATTTTTTGAAGTTTAATTAAAATCATTCCTGATTCACGACGTTGTTGGTTTTACAGTTTTTTTTTCATAACAAAATTGAAAAAAAATAACACAGAGTATCATGGAAAATGAGAAAATAAAAGACACTGTAGTTTATAAACAGGCTTTGATGAAGTATGCCATTTTAAAAAATATAGACAAAAAGAAATTGAAAAAAAAATCATAGTTCGACAAAATTTCTTGTTTTAATTAAAAACTAAAAATCATATTTGATATAAGCAAATTTTTGTTAAATTATATTGTTTAAGGATAAACAACAAGATTGAAATGTTCAAATAATAAACATCATAATAATAATTCAATATCATGTTGAATTGAATAATTTTTTCTATTTGACAAATAACTAGATAATCCAAGTTATTTTCATAGTTTCATAAATGTAATAACAATTATTGATAATTTCAGTGATAGCCTAGAAAGATGAATTCATGTCCGGCTAGAAAATGGTACGTCGACGTATTAGTTACGAAACGTTAAGTCGAAGAGGCGTGTGATTTCCCAGGAGCAGTTGTGGAAGGACGGATGCGCCGTTATGCAAGGTGTCACGGAATGAATGCACGTAATCACGCACAATAGTAATTACACGGGGTATAAGATGTACACAATGACGGTGCTTGTAGCCGGAACGTCCGGTTTTGCATGTAAAGCACACAAGCATTTACGCAATTTCAGTAATATTCGTCGATGTGGTTCAACATTCTTTCATTTTTTTTTTATTTCAAAATGTTTTCTCATTTCAAGAATTCACCAATTGTTTTTATTTCCTTCATTTCATTGTTCATTTACATTTTATTATTTTTTAAATCATCAATCTTATCTGATCGGGTCATAATGTTTTTCCATCAGATTTATATTTTTATAGTAGGACAGTAGGATGTATGATCTTATCTACTTGGGCTGACTATTTATCGACCTATACTACTTACAAAGTGATTCCTGATAATTTTCCAGATAACTTTTCATAAAATTTGGTCAGTTGCTTTTATTATCTTCTGAATAGATATTTATATCGTTTAAGGATTTTCCCAGTAACATGATTAAGATAATTCTTACACGAGATGTACAGACGTGCTCTCCTGGGAAACGTTTTATTTATATCCTGTAAAGACACGCATCATAATTATATGTATCCCCATTTTGCTCGCCGAACTGATTGTAGGTTATTGGCTACTTAATTCGATCACATGTTGCATAAATTCACAAATTGAACAACGCTCTGTGCAATCAGATAAGTATCACTAATCAGCGGTATCATGTATCTCAAGCAAGCAATAAACATTATCTACCATTCTAAGATAAAACTGATAAACTCTAAATGTAGATTAAATGCGAATATACATCACACATCTACTTGTGTTAACTGTCTGGTTTTGTTCTCGCTATCAAAATCTTGTACATTAATTACAAATAGCAAACTTAGATCTTTATTAAATATTTAGATCTATTTCAAGATATTCTTTCTGAAATTATTTTTCGAAAAATATGAATGAACTTTTCAATTCATGATATTTGTTTCTTTAACAGATCTTTTACGAGAATAACTCGTAAAAGGAAATAATTGATATTTTCTCGTTGTTAAGGTTCCAGTTGCTTTTTTTTCAACCTAGTGAGTTTTTTTGATATTTTATTATTCATAGCAAATATTCACGTTGTAAACGTTCTGTTCACGTTTATAAAAGTGATAATTTTTGAATGTTGCATTGAACGTTTACAGTGTATGTTTTCTTGTACATAAATCTCGACCGTCGAAGTTGCCTCGCAAATGATGTTTCTGAAATACAAAAAATAAACTGTTTTCTGTTCGCAGCCGGAGCAAATAATGGAAATCTGGATTGCATTCATGAAACATGCCAAGTATATAACTGAAAAGATATCCGACTGAGATTGATCGTACACACTTTCATCATGGGTAAATTCTCATTTTTGCAAAAACAATGTTACTTTTCAATTGCCAGATTTCATTTTAACGTAACATTTTTACAAAACGTGTCGGGAAATTCATCTCTGGTATGATGCAACAATTACATTTACAGTCTATAAATTCTCTTGTCTTATACATTGTCCGACGTTATTTCCATTATGTTGAATTTCATATGAGGAATGGGTCGTTGAATTTCTTGCCCGCTGCAAAACGTCGAAAGCTTAATTAACTATTGACGTTTCTTACACGATTGATGGCTTTCTAAGTTTTTTTTTATCAAATTACATCGATGGATTAGCAACTCATTGTCAAGTGTAAGTTTCATCAAGATAAATTATGTGAGTGATGTAAATCCGTTGGATCTTGACAGTTATTTTCACCATCTTCTTTTCTACTCGGATAAATTCAAGTCAGTTCAAATTTCTTCATTTTCTCTGCTCTAAATTGTAACTTGTCTGTTTTACAAATTTCATTCATTTGTATCATCAAATGAAACATGCTCGGGAGGTGATTGTAACAACTGAATATTATCTCGAGGTAAGTAATTATTGTAAAAACAAATTGCACAAAAGGTGTATTTTGAACGAGAATTCCAAATTAAAAGAAAAAATAATTTATTTTAAAAATTAAATTCAGCGTTAAATTATTATGCAAAAATTTGCCAGGTTGTAAAATATGTCAAGATATGTATTTTTCACATGAGATGATTTTGTATACTGTTGTTGTTATATACTTTTTTTCAAGTTTATCTCGAAATAATATATGTTGCATGAATCGCAAGTCTGCGAAACCATTTTGATATGCACCTCTATCAAGTGCATTGTAGGCGGTTTCAATCTCTGTGAATAGTGTCTTTTTCAACATTCAAGCTCTGTCTCTCCTGGCTGGAAAGTTTTTCGTAAAACTTGAATGTAAGTATAGAGTACAGCCCATAAGGTTGCTGAATTTCATGGGTAGCGCTTCGTCGCACACATTGTAACCTGGAACCAATGACAAAAGGCGGATCAACATCGTATTTCAAGTGCCAAAAAACTCAATCGATGCGATTTTTTCTATCCACGCAGCGTTTATATTAGTCGGAAAGTGTCTGCTCTGACGGTATTCAACTGAAAACGACAAATTTTTTCTCCAGTCGAGAAAAATGAAAATGACAATTTTTTCCTTCACTTCAGAAAATATAATTTTTTTTCCATCTGTAAGTAGTTGGTAAATTTGTCACTGAAAAATCTTTGATGATTGATTTGCATCTTTATCGAAATTTGATTAGATTCTGTTTCAGAATCAATTTAAAAATCAAAATTCAATTTGCAGTCGAGGAAATTCACAGGAGATAATTGTTTTCCGCGACTACATCTTGACTATATATATTCGATGAATTCTTGCTGGCAAATGAAATCTTACAATTTCAACGGAATGTCAGCGAGCGATTCTATATGAGGTATTCAGCGGTTCTGATTTCGTCTTGAAAATGATAGAATCAGTCTGCGAGTTCCTTATTTATTTACAACTTTTTTTATTCGTCTCATGGATCAATATAAAAAGAAACTGGTTCGAGATTATTTCACGACGTGAATCTTTTTTGAAAAACGAAATATATACTTGAGATGAGTTTTATTTTGCTTAAGAGTTTTTTTGTTTCTTTCGAAGGACAAAAAGTACGTGTTTGCGCTTCCACAGAAATGATGTTGCGAATGAAAAGATATTTCCTCCACAACGAGCTGACGATTCGCAATGTCTGCGCCATTTCGATGTTTCCTATTGAACTATTTGAAACGTTGTTCGTTCACAACGATTTCCATTCGCTCAAACATCCAAAACGGCTCACATTATCGTCAATAAATACTAGTCGATTTTTGTTTCTATTTTCGGTCGTCTCTGCTTCCTGAATATTTGTGTCGGTCATTCGCTTGTCGGTCGCCCCGGGAAGCAGAGGACATAAAAGCAAATTCAGTTTTTTTTTGTAACTGTGTAGCACGGAATTCATATTTGATTCAACGATGTTCGCATTGTAAAACTGGTCTTAAAAATCAGAAAAAAACTGATTGCGTTCAACGTTATTGCATCAATATATTAATTTTTAAAATTGATTCAGAATATCACTGTAAAAAATAATGTTTGAAAAAAAGTTTTTCCAGTGAGACTTTTTTATTTTGAATTTTGTTTATACTATAATGAGAAAAGAAATCAGAGTCTGAAATGTTCAAAGAGTGTTTGCAAAACTCTGTTTATTACAATATCTTTAAAGTATTTTTTTATTTTATATAACGATATCTTTTATTAAAAAAACCAGATTTATTATATTGAGTTACATGTAAAACTTGATAGCATTTACAAGGTAACTTTATATAACATCTGGTGACCAACATTGTCCAAGCCAAACAAACATAATTAACTCGATAATTTAATTTACGGGTTTACTGTTACACTCTCAGAAAATTTCATTTCGACAACGCAGAATTTTTGTTAATTAAGAAGATAAATAAAAAAAAGTGAATTAACACTTTTTTCCCATACAATGGGAAAAAGTATCAACCATTAAAATATTCAAATGCCTCTGGATATTTTATTTTCAAAACGTTGAGAGTCAGAAAAAATTGCTAAACTGGCAAGTTTTTTCAAATTGGCAAAAGATAAGAGTAATGGACGGCTGACGTTGCAAAATGGTGAGCACAGTTTTTTTTTTTTTTTTTTTTTTTCAGGAAACACTGGAAACATCAAATGTGTACTGCCGTACGCAAGGCGTTATGTTGATAATATATTGCTTAAGCTAAGTTTTATCACGGTTTACAAAAAACATGGCAAAATAAAATTCGCAGCTTGTGAGCCGAGATAAAATATTGTTGCCTCGATAACTAGTTTGTATCGATTTCTTCGTATGATTGGAAGTGCAGTCAACGACTTGATCATTCAGTTTTATAACTACCAATTATTATCACCGGATGAAAAGTAATGAATATTCCAATTTAGAGGCACAAAAAAATGTATGATTCTGTACATATACCGTGTGACATATATGAACTCATATATGGCATCTAAACGAAGATTGTTGTTATGAAATTTTAATTTTATAAAAAAAAATACAGTCCAATTTCCCTCTCGTCTGATTGCGAAAATGAAGACCAACTTATCAAGTACGTAAAACATTTTTTGAATTTGTACTGCTTGAAATTTGTTAAATTCTTATTATTCATGAAGTGAAAACTTGTTGTGATACTCTTTTTAGCAAAGGACGAACCAAAAGTTTAATGCAATTAAATGAAACGAGAAACGAAAATAAGCAGAGGAGTTCTAACAAGTGTGCGATAAAAAAGTATGAATTGTTGGATTACAGATATAGACGAGCTAGATTTAGCTATTGTGGCAAAAAAATATCGTTCCAATGGATTTCGATTGTGCACCGATTAGCATTCGGCGATGGCGCGTTTCTTGATTTTCCTCGAGCATTGTTTCGATTTGCGTGATGATGCATGTTGGTGCATAATTGAAAGTTTGCCAATGCGAAATATTTGACTTTGAACACCAGATCTCAAGATAATAACACACATACAGAGTTGCCGGTAATCATTACTTTTGAGAGGTAATTCCTCTGAAATTGTTGCAACCATCGAGGTGCTGTGATGAGCACTATTGAACTTGTTTTAAAGTACACTCCAAATTGTGAATTCAATCATAAAATACATCTTTTAATTCAACTTTATTGATTTATAACTTTCCCTTTAAAATGATGAGTTGCTATTCGTTCCCTAATGTATTAAGTTTATTATTTTCTATACCGACCATGAAAAACCATTTTTTTAGTTCAACTTAGAATTTAATCTTATTTTTAAAATCACTTCCTCAGGAAATTGATACTTTTTATAAATGAATTAAGAAACAATTTGTCAGCTTGAATATTATTAAAGCCTGAGATTCAATACCAAAGTTTGCTTGAATGATAAATCTTCAGTGAAATAAATTTTTTCACAACCAAAATCGTTTAATCATTTAAACTTTACGTTTCTTTTAAAACAAAGAACCACAAGAGCATTGGTGCGTGAAAAAAATTATTTGGCCCAGAAAATTCATGGACCTTGGGTGTTGTGATATTTCATCCCAAATGCTGATATAATGCAATAATACAGAATTATAAAATCGTATAGATAATACTTGAACGTCAAGGGGATTTAATCTCAATTCCTGATAATTTATATGCGAATAAAATGTAACCATTTTCTACCATGGTTGTGCTCATATATAAGATCTCGCCTTATAAAGACATCAGTTCAAGAAATATTGACTTATATTTATTGGTTTCCTTCATATATAGATGTTATTGATAGCAATTTTTTGTTTTTCAGTAGTGACCTAAGTTTGAGTTATTATTTTAAATTCTGATAAATGAATGTATTTAACAAAAAGAATGTTATTAAAACAACATTAAAAACTTTTCCCAAGTTTTTAGGAAGAACCGAACGTGTATAATATGAAAATAAAAAGTAAAAAAACGCGCCTGGTGGTGGTAAATTTTTCAGTTAAAAAGAAAGTGTGTAAACAAAATTAGTAATGAGATTTTCAGCCGAACAGTTTTGTTTCATAATAAAAGTTTGGTATCAAACTCCTCTTTTTTATGCGGAAAATTGCATGAATAATCTTGATTGTGCCGCTCGGTGGAACGAAAGCTAAACCTTCTTTGATCAGGTCGTCGGATTCGATCCAGTCAAAGGAGCAATGGAAATTCATTGCAACTTCAAGGAACGTTTAGTTCACACCCACATGTGATCACGTGTATGTTCCAACAAATTATAGAACGGAACGCTTCTCGGGTAATTGGTAACTGAAATTTGCATTTCCTTCAGGTAAAATAAGTTTCGTGGCGTGATTTGACGCAACATCGTCAGAATACTTAGATAATTAAGAGGAGGAAAAAGGATTTGAAAAAAGTGTTTTCTTTTATCTGAAAAAATTGTGCGTTGATAGAACAAAAATTTGTGTGAACGCATTTGCGGTTGATTCTAAAAAAACCTCGCATATTTTTAGAAATTTCAAGAAAGAGCAGTCTACTAATTTATTGTTCAGTCATTTTGGCTATTTTTATAAACTTTTTTGCGGACGTATAACACTTGCCTTGTGGCAACCGGTGCACTCACTTTGACGGTTTCTTTGAACTTAGCTCACCACAATGGAAATGTGACCTAATTTCGAAAGTTTCTTTACTATCCATTATCTCAGTGCATTCCTTTTTACATTGAAGAGCGAGAAATGCAGCCTCATTAAACAAAAGAACAGCATTGTTTTACAGTTGTAAAATCACAATGCAAGCCGACGCACTGCTTGAAAATTGTTATCTCATGCTCGTTGGATCCGATGGAGGGCAACTTGTCAATGTCATTACATGCCTCGAATTCATCTCCAGATAATTTTCCATCCAACCAAATTTTATATCCTGAAATGTTTTTCCATCGAAAAATTAATTTTTAATTAAAAATGAAGAATGTTTGATCTAACAACTGGCATATTTGAAATTTTTATGAAAATTAAGTGTAAAACCACAACTCTTGTTCGCTAAATTATGTCTGTAATTTCCGTTCATATTCCCGAGCGGAAAGTTTATTTTTTTAACTTTTCGTTCAACGCTTAGCTCGATAAGTTTGAATGTACATTTATTCGTACTTTAATGAATACATATTCTGCATATTCGCATATTTATAGTTGCGACAAATAAAAGTGTACGAAATGTTTGCGTTGGAAAAGATGATTTTTCGAACAAAATCTGATTAAATTTTTTACCGTTAGTTTGAGACAAAAAAAAAACGAATTCATCTGAAAGCTGAAATTCAAATCCAAGCTGAAATTTTAAAGCAACAGTATAACAGTGTGATTATTTATCATGATTATGATTTTTTGTAAACAAAAGAAAACAAGTCTCGCTAATTAAGTCAATTTGAATTTGTTGGGTCAATATGTGTCCTCATCGTGTGCATTTTCAAGACCCTGAAGTTTATTTACATGTCATGTGTCGTGCATATATGGAACGTTATGAAAATATTAATGATAAACTTGTGAACATCTGTATACTGAAATCCTACTCAACATTTTAATGAACTTTTTTTTGTCTGTACTTTAATAAGGTACAACACTTGTAAGTTTCTTTTCTATTTCACTGTAATTAAGTTTAATTATGAACAACCAATTTTATACTGTTTGTAATTGAAATAATTTTATTAACTTAAAATTTATAATTTGTTAATTATAACAAATTTAAATTAATAATATTTACGTGTATCTTTCTTTCCTTCTATTTCTAAACTGCCATAAAAACTTTTCAAATTTAAATAAGAACATTTCAACCTTTTTGATTAAATTACATTTTGATGAGTTAGATTTTGTTTCAAACTAATTTCTTCAACAAATTATGAAACTTGTAGAAAAATTAATCTATTTTCAAAATGTAGTTTAATGTTGTACTGAAATTTATTGAAACTGCTCATTCAATTAAAAAAGAAAACTATTTTTGAATATACACGTGGATGAAAAATAAATTAAACAACTTTTAAGCAAATTGTAACACTACTGTTCGAGGATCAACTTAGCACTTTCATATAATCGCATCTCAATGCAACTCGTTGATGCATTTTACTCAATTATGCAAACATTCGACCAGACCCACGTGACTATCAGCTTCCATCATCACACATTAATAAATTGCGTTAGAGATTCTTCGCACGTCCATGTCGAATATTTTGTCAGCTGCGAACTCAGCTCTTGCTCATTGCCAAATTCTCGTTCGACTGTCGGTGCACCTCGTTTCATGAGATTAACGGTTTTATGACCGCTGATCTAAATTCTGCGGTTCAAAGTTGCGCTTTTATATTGCGGTCTAGATAAATTCTACATCCCATTTCGCAGATTGATGAAATCATTTTGTAGTCAAAAAGTTAAAGTTTTGCAGGCAACGCTTTTACGAAAATGTTGTTAGCGAATTTTAAACTTTCGAGAAACAAATTATTAAAAAAAAAATAATAAAAGAATGAATTCCATTAACATACATTTTCTCAAAGTGATAATTATATTTTTCCTGTTTTATTAATATTTGAATTAAATATATTATCTAAATGGAAAACATTGTATGGAAAAATATTTTGATAAAAATATTGATGAAATTATACGTAAATCCTAAAATGAAATTTGTCGTTCAAGAACAGATGTTTGTTCTGTGATTCTAAGTGAAAAGGGTCAATAAACGGTCCGACATTGAATTAATCAGAACGGCATTGTTCTTCAACTCACGTTTTATCTCTCCTCACATGATGTATATGTTGATGGAAACACAGCAGTGAGATTCGCTACAGTCTCCCACCGTTTTTATGACTACTCTTGATCAATGTCTTTTATACATCTAAAAGAGCTGAAATAATTCTAACTTTTCTAATAAAACTGTGTCATTTGCGAGGCTTTAGTTATTTTAAAAAATAATTGTCTATATATGTGACACCTATGTTTTTGTATAAAAAAATGTATATTTTGTACAAAATATATGTTTTTGTATAAAAAAATGTATATTTTGTACAAAATATATAAAAATTAAAAAAAATATAAAAAATAGCCAAATAAGTAAAAATAGACAATCGAATTAATTATTTGAATTATAAATTATGTTTGTTCAATTGTTGCACGGTTGAAAATTGCAGTTTAGAACGAACAATATTGATCGCGAATTATAACTGTTGTTCGATAGAACGTTGCTGTCTAATTTCATTTTCAATTTCATTGACATTTTCGCGCAGAGGTATTATTACATCGGGATCAAAACGTAAATTAATATTTGCTGAATCAATTGGCTGGACGAAGAAAAAATCTAGTTGCCGTCTATTTGCATTTAGATGGAAACATTATGATGCGAATTTGCATGAATTGTTGCATGTTGTGTTACAGCTCTTTGATTTTATATTAATCCTGTAATTAAAATTTAAGTGAGTATGACTCTCGGAAGATCAATTACCCTGTCTTACAATCAAATAATAAATGAATTTAAGAAAAAATCTTGCTAATTTTTGAACGAAAAAATTTATTCATGGGCTCATTTTTTTTCGCATGACATCACTGCGCTCATTTGAACTTTTCGTAGAGTTTGTTTAATCCTCAAAGTCGACTTCAAATTTATTGTGGTATGAAATAGTGTTGGTTTTTAGTACGTCTTCTTCATGTTCTAGCATTACACGGATATATAATTTATAAAAGTTTGTTAATATGCACGTTAGAATGTAACCATCATTTCTTTTTCTTTTTTTTTCTTTCTTTTTAAAGAAATAAAAGTTTCACTAAACCGGTTCAAATAAAAATTCAACTTTTCCATTCAAATCTTTTAGCAATTATTCTTGAACCAGTCATTAACATATTAGGAAACAGATGAATTTAAAATAACTCGGGGGATAGTGTAAGTCATGAATATTCAGATAAGAAGAGCTTGAACAATTTTTCTAATTGGGTTGAAATTTAATGACTATGTAATAATAATAACTTGCAAAAAAAAAGAAATAAAAAGAAAAAACAAACAAACGACAAAAGTGCTTTTTAATGCGAGGCAAGAGATATTAGTTTGTGAATTGCATCGTTTCTTCAAAATGCTGCACATTTTTGCATTTAAATATTCTACGAAGTGCAGTAATTATATCCTGCTTATATTATCCCGTTTGGCGCGAAATAGAACGGAGAAATCATCTCATATTGCAGACGTTTGCATAATGCACGATTCTTACGCGTCGAAATAAGTCAACTTTTCCGTCTCATTGTAAACACTTTCAGTGACGAATTTCTATCACGAAATTGTTGTAGTTTTATTTATTTTATTTTTTGTATTGTTGTAAACTTTATCAGAAGAGAAAAATATTTTCATCCGCGAAAGATTGTTGATTTAAATTGGAACACTTTTAGCTGCTTCAAATATAGAAGGTGTATTTGCATTTGCGAGTTCGACCTGTCAACAGGACGGCAGCAATATAAAACGTTCAGGATATTCGACGAATAAAACGGGACAGCTTAAATAACATCTGTATTGTGCTCGAATGCGAGTACCAATTTGCATTTACATTTAACAATTTAGTTTTTACGTTATTAATAAAGAAAAATGCAAATAATAAACAATGTTATGGATAAAATTTGACGAATAAATATCAGTTCCAAACGAGCCTGGTCGAAATAAACGAAAATCAACTTGATTAATTAAATTAGATTGTAGCATCGCGTGCGAGATCACCTGTTATGAAATCCTTCTTTCGACTTGTTTACTGTCCATATATATATCTTTGTTACTTTCTAATTCTGATCTTGAAAGCAATAAAATCGCGTGCTGGTGAAATGATACAACTCGATCTGATTTAAAAAAAATAAAAATTATGAAATTTTGATACAGTTTTAGTAACTTCATTGTGGCATAAAACTTGCGTTAATTTTCAATTACAAACGTTTGATCGGATCACTAAAAATGTCTGGGAAGTTATAAAATAAAATCCATCGAAAAGTTACCGAACGATGATAATTATAAAATGATCTGAACTCACTTTCATGTATGACCTATATGTTCGGTCTCAAATATTGATTTAATGCAAGCTGCATATACATTTTAATGAATTCCAGTGAAGTGCCTTCATTACACATCCCATCTTTATGTCGCGCTTTTACAAAAGAATTGCAAATTTCACACGTTTTAATACAGTTTCACACTTACGAAACCAACATTAATTGAGTGATGAATTTTGTTTTCTGATTATCACCTTACCCGTCAAAGATTTTATCTTCACGAACTTCATTCATACAATTGACTGAAAATTATTCTGATTTAATTAAATAATATTTAATTTTCTTTCAATTATAATTTCAATTTCAATTCAAATTATCATCCTAATTCCGGGAATAAAAATTGCACAAAATTGTATTCAAAATATCATTACATAATGTACTTCAGTTATTGTTAAAACGGAAACGTCGTTATTTTGTTATAAACAATTGTTTCCACAAGAACAAGACCATGGAAGAAGAAGTTAAAATTATTATCAATTCTTACAATTGAAGCCCAATTACATCACAGACATGGATCCAATTTTGTAATACAATGGATTAAAATTAGACAATTGAAATGCCATGTAATATTATTCGTAACGCAAAAATCGTGAAGAGAGAGAATGAGAGAGTGAGCGGAGTAAAGGGATGCGCGACCTTTTTGTTCGCAAATATTGAATTTCCATGAGAATAATTGGACGCTCATTACAAATTAATGGCACAGTCTACGTCGCGGGTCTCATTTTGTTTGTGCAAACAAGCATAGTTTATTTGTTTGAGAATCTAGTGGCTGTTCCCTCGAGAGCGACTGCTTCTGTATTACACGCAACGAGATTCGACACTTGGTATCGACGTTACCATTTCGGTCTGCGGTAATCCAGCCGGCCGAAATTTCATGATCATTTTCGCTAGCCCCGGGAGGTGTTCTATAAATTCACCGCGATCTTATTATCAGGGTTATGTGCCAACGCGCCCGTGCATATGTTACCGAGCGAAGCGGTTGAACTCGACATTTACGTCCCGGCGACAGCTGTTCGCCACAAATTATGCCCCGAATTTTTTACTCGACGAAAAGATTTATACCTTTCGTTTGAGCCATTGTTGCTTTTATTTTTATTTTTTTCCTCCGAGCTTTTTATTCGGCGCTTTGTCATTCGTTTTGCCGCCACTTGTTTTTGAGGACGGCAGAAAAAAAGGGGTCTATAAAAATGTTAGATAAAATGCGAGACTCATTTTATCCTGGGCTTTTCGTTCTTGAGACTGCCATCGGATATATTTTTTTCGTTAAAGGCTGTGCAGGATTTGTGTTGTTTATGACGGTATGCACAAATGAACCCATGTGAAAAAATTGATTTATGCAACAGATGTAGGAAACATTTATGTTGCATACATGTCACATGTACGATTATTTTCACCTGTGTAAGTTTATATTTGAATGACAATCGAGGTTAGTTGACGCATTTGTTCAAGATAACAATAAAATGTTTGTCAAAGTTGGTAAACAATTGTTCCGATAGAAAAAAATGTTAGCAAAAGTTGTTATAAACTTTTGTTTGCAATTTATCTTTTTCTGTGGAAACTGTACGGTCATTTTCAATGTTTGTGGACTTTCATTTTTGTCAAAACAGACGAATTACATTTTGCGTGTTAATCTAAATTAATTGACATGATTTTTATGACAGTTCAGATATAAATAAATATGGGGGTTTTGGTAATAAATCACGCCATTCAACAGGCAATGATTTAATGTTGATATATTGAGGGTCGTTTGTCAAATTTATCTAATCCATCGTTCATGAACATGCCGACCATATATAAACCTCATACTTCAAAATAATATGAAATATGAAATATTAAAATAATTAAATTTAATATTTTCTTATTCAAACACTGAATTTTTTTTCAACTGGTTTATTTATTTTTGCAAAGTACCCTTGATTTTACAATATAGAATTTTTTATGCGGTGACATAAAATTTATGACCGTGATATGAATATAAGAAAAAATTTGGAAAAAAATGAATAAAACGGATTGTAAAACTATAAATTTGAAATTCGTAGTTGATAGTGTAGAAACATTTTTCAGCATAAATCAATGCCACAAATCGCATTCGATTTCAATATTTGAACAATTATTTACGGATTGACATGAACTTTGATCCTTGATTCTTTTTCAAATCGACAAATTCAACATTTCTTTTTTAATATCATTTAGATTGATTTGTCACATTCTTATTTTTCAATGAAAACTCACAAGATTCTATCATGCAATAACATGAATTGTTCAGGTAACAGCGGTTTTAAGATTCAATTCCGATCGGTTTCAGAACGAACTGATTTTTTTTATTGTTATTCGAGTTTCTATTTTGTCCCCAAATTTGTTCGCCGTACAAAAATGTCAAAAGATTAACTGAAAAGCTAAATATAATTTTTCTTATTTGCAACATTATATTCCTTCGTTGAAAAGTCGTTCGCATATTACATGCAGCTTATTTTCTTCCCTACTTGTCGGACAAAGCCCTGATATTATATTTCACAATAAAGAATAAAGCGAAAAAAGTTTTTATGTCCCTCATGATCATACATTTCATAAAAAAATATAAATAAAAAAAAATACAACTGACAACTTTAAAGTGACAATTTTCGTTGTGGGAATTGGTTCTCCGGTTTGTCAGAGAAGTATCACAGAAAAAGGTATAAATTCAAAAAAGAAAACCAGAACTGGTGTATATTTTTCTGAAAACGTATTATTAGATTTCCGGCCACACCACTTTTTGGAATGTGTATATCATGATATTCGCGAGTGTCTTCGTTTTGGTGGAAAAGTGAGTTTAAATTATCCGGATGCAATTGCCAAAAAGCCAGGAACAATTTTTCATACACACGAGTCATGTCACACAAGCTCGAGCATTTTCTTTGAACATCAACTACACATTGTCTCGCGGCAGGAAAAACCAGACGCGCGTACAGCACGGAGATTTTTTTTTTTTTCTCTCATTTAGAGTTTGCGAGCGTGCGTTCATGTCATCTCGCGATCTGGCTTCTACATTACGTTCTCTATACAACTTGTGCACGGATTTGCAATGTAACATGAATGGTACACAATCATATTGAATAAACGCACAGGAGAAACGTGTTTTTGAACACACGAAATTTCTGATAACGTCTAACTAACTTTAGGCCTTCAATTTTCTATTTTCATTTCAACAAGGTCTCACTTTGTTCATAAATCTATTCGTAAGTTACAAGTAAAAACGTAACATTCGTTACAAGTGAAAACAAGCAAAAAAAAAGAAAAAAAATTAGTACATGATCATTAAATCAGTAATTGCTTTTGTTATTAAAAAAATTGGACTTAAAAACGCTTCGTCTAATTAGGATGTCGGTAGGTGTCACAGTTTTGAGTGTTTGATTAGATTACAAGTATTTCTCGCCCTAAACGACAAACATACTCCGATGAACATGAAGCAAACACCTGAACCTCGAACGCAAACACCTTACGGTAATGTACAATTAACGTATGCTTTAATATACATCCCAAGAACTGAGCAGTAAGCATGCTGAAATGTGCAAACAGGTCATGAATATCAAACGCATTTGATATGTGACTTGTATTCACATTTGCCATAGATTTTTTAAATTCAGCAGAATGTAATTGACGGATTTAAATATAAAATCAGCGGAATATGCGTTCTCTGTACACATTCAAAAAGTTACGAGCAATAAAAGACTTTGAGAAATTTGTTGCTTGGGACACAAATATTACTTCTTGCCATGCGACTTGGCACGTTTAGCGGCTTAATTTGAAGTTGCGACGGGTCCTATTTTTACACGCCATTTCAGTAAGTTAGTGACTTTTGAAAACTTTTGCAAAGTGGCGACTTACAAAAATTACGGTTTCGCGTACACAGACTGTACTTTTTTTTTGCTGAAATGTTAATGAAACTACTTTTGCCAGAATTTCATTGTACTATGGTTTACGACTGCCTTTTAATAAAATCGGAATTTGTTACAATAATTTTTGATAATATCTCTTGATAATGCTAACAAATTTTGAAGAAAAAATGTGCTTCAGCTATTTAGAATTCCAGGTCCACAGAGATTGATTGATTTTTGCAGATGAATGTTTCGTGATAGTAAAAAAATGAGAATAGTTCAAGACGTGACGGAGTCAATGACTCGTGGATCTCAAAATCGATTGCAAATATTTAGAATGGTGGAGACCGAGGTAACTGCAATAAGTCGAGATTACAAGTCAAATGTCTACTTATCATTCGATATTTTTTAAAACAAAGGGTTTAAAACTTTGTTTTCATTTTCTTGTGAAAAATTATAAAAATAATACCAAAAAAAAAAAAAAACTAAAAATATATAAAATAAAAAGAATATTCGAAGACGAAGTAAAAAAAGTGTTAGAAAATGTAATAAAAATGTATCAACTTTGTTTATTCATGAGTAAATTTTTTAACGGGTCGTTTTCACCAGTCATAAATTTATATTTTTAAACAAAATATTTATACTTAGCCATCGTTGTAAATTTTCATAAAATAACCTCAATAGATTATTCGGCAGTGTAAAATCGATAATCTGAATCTTAATATAGAAATAACGTTTCCCAGAGCATTTCAATCGTGGCTTTTTAAAAAATGTATGCAAAGTTTCTGGCAGTGAATTTGTTTGTTGGTTTTACCTATATATGCTTTTCTCACTCACGTTTTCAGTGTTGCGAATTGTGAATCCAATTCGTAAGGTTTGAAACAACTTAAACGTAGGTCTTCATTGAACTTTTAATTTCTTCGCATTTGTTTCACATCTGACTTTAAATATTTGCTATTTCTTTTTTCAACAAAAATGATTGATTGTTTCACGTATTCAGTTCAGTTTGATGCATACAATATTTGTAGATGCAAATTTTCACCACCCGATTAATTGCTCACAAATTAGCGTCCGAGTGCATGGCAATAAAATTTATATTTGGACGAAATTTTGGAAGTCTATTTTATAATCGTGCATTTTAAGCAAGAAAATTTTTTTTCCCTGAGAGAAATTAAATTTCACAAATATGCCATCGTGGCCATTAATATAAAAGGTTAAAGCAAAATAAAACAATATTCCCGCATCTTTGTTTACAACCGTAATAAAAACGTCACTTGTGAAATTTTTTGTGTGCCTTGCTAAATAATTTATCGTTCGAAGTATGCGCTTTTCAGACGCAACAGACAATATTTTGTGTTTAAAATTGCTTACTTTGATGTTTGAATTTGAAGGCACGAGAGCGAAATAAAAAATCAAATGCGATATTCAAAAGGTGTATTGTTACTGTTTGAGTCAATGCAAATAAAAAGTAAGGCAGACGTTTATTCCTTGATAACAATTATTATGATAATCAATTATGTTCACTGTATCGCTTTCGTGCGATCCAAAATCTGTTTGCACATAGACAAAAGCGTCTCCTGCTTTGACAAGATGTTCTCTTTGAATTTCCCCCTCTTGAGGCAACTCGAAAATTTTGCTAGCATGTAAGGTAAACTCATTATATTAAACAATTTTTGTGAGTTTCTCCGCACGTCATTCAGCGTTTACGTCGCCCAAAAAGAAACTCATTAGAGTGATTAACGCAGCGCCGTGTTTGATGTCTCAATCGCGTTAAATTCACGTTGCGCGACCTGGATCGCAAAATATTTACCAGTTTTAAGCTCCCGAGATTGACTCCTGCTTTTCCTACACTGTTCAAAAATATTTTCCTAATTAAATTTGAATTATCTGGTATAATAATTTTTCTGAATGCCCATAATTGTGTCCCAATGAGATTTGTCAGTTAATAACATTTGCTTCATGCAAATCTTATTTTTCAACATGGTAGGGATCAATTAAATATAAAGTTGTGTTGAAAATAGAAGATTCCATTTAATGGTTAATCGGATTGTACTGCTGTTAGAAGTATTGACGACATGAGTTGCGGTAAATAGAAAATGAGTTGGAAGTAAATCGCGCATAACTGTGTCATGAGCAAATAGGAGTTCTCTCTTCGACTGGACACGCACGCTAGCCAAAGCACGATACGGATTGTGTCAACAAGTGTCTTGGCACGAGTTCACACGATCTTTTTGCAACTATGAATTTGCAATGAAATCGCCCAATCAATTGAATCGGATACGCCTCGTTAGGACTAATTATCATCACACGTTCGGTTTAAGATGGAGTAGCATGCGACAAATTAAGAGGCCAAATTCATCCCACACGATAGTTATGAGTCTCAGTCAAGATTTCAGGTTGTACTACAAAATGAGGTCGTGAGACGTGTGTACCGAAGGATTATAGCTTTTTTTCAAATTTTTTGGGTCATCCAATATACTCTTAAATGAAATCTGACGAGATGCGAAAACATTTTTTTATCATCTAATTAACGAATTTCGATAGATTTGTTTTTCTGATTACCTAAATGAGTCTGTTCTTTTTTCGATGAGTATTTTTTTTCAGATTTATTCTATTTTTTCAAATAAATGCTTTGATTTCGTTTCAGATATTCACTTTTATATTGAAATGAAAAAATGAAAATATAAAAAACAAATATTGACAAACAAAAACAGCTAATCCAATATTCAAATCATCTAAGCTCACAATATACGAACGTAGCTATATACTTATGTTATTGGCTCAGCGTCAAAGTCGCGATTGTTTCTTGAAGTATCGCACTAGGCTTCTTGATGAAATGTCAACGAAAGAATTCAAATTGATTCTGATTCTGAGCGTCAAAGTAACGGTAAGGTTTTCTTTCAGTCCTTTAGATTTGTGGAGAGACTTTCGAAAAAAACGAACAAAGTTTAACACAGATTCTACCTCAGATTTGCCGATAACAAAAGTTTTACTGTAACAAAAGTTTTCTTTTTTTTAGAGAGAGAGAGAGGGATGATTTTTTTATCCCCTCCAATGATGTAAATAATTGAGTTCAATAGTGCAAAATGATTGAAATCCTATCATCCGAATTAGGACCTCATTGCTTCCCGTCTTTTTGAGCCCTGGCATGTAAAAATGCTTCGTATTCACTGAATAGAAAGGAAGTTCACCGAGGATATTATTACAGACTGAGTGTAATCTAATTTGGTCGGCTCGTCTCGTGAAATCAATAAAATTAATACTAATCATGAATCACGAAAAAAAAATTTCTAGATAAAAAACAGGCATGGATATCCTAATATCCCGATCCATTCTATATAAAAAATGAAATACATTCATGATGATTTGCAAAACCTAATGAGATTGCATGAATTGCAAACAAGAAATAATAATGTTATTTTCATTTACAAAAATTAAAACAGATTTATCAGATTTATTTATTTTGTTGATAATAAAATATAAAAGTGATGAAAAAGTGAAAATTCCATTAGCAGAGTGGAATGATCAAACCAATTGGGTAATTGAATTAAAATGAATTAAATTTTTTGTTGTTCTGTGAACAAAAATCTTGACGATAAGAATTCACGATTAATTAACAAAAAATAAATCTTTAGAAATACTTGTGCAAACAATTTGCTAGCTCCTAAAATAAAATAAACTTCAAGCGAAATAATTTTTTTAATTTCTTTTATACTATTTCCAACAAACATTCCTTCTGAATAATTATAATTGGCATTTGAACTACATTTTAGATTGCACACTTGGAATACTAATCACCCAATCAATCGATGCGAGTACTAAAATTATTGTCGCTGAAATTAGTAAATATATTCAGCAGTCCATTGTGAAAAACTTCCTCTAAGACTACAGATAAGATGTAAAATTTCACTTAAAAAACATTGCTTCATGAACCGTCGAGTCAAGTTTTTCGATTCCGTTTTTTATTCGTTCGAGGTCAATTTCATGGAAACTTGACGAAAATAAAGCTTGTGGGAATATATGAAGTTTCCCGAATTATCGAGATATGCAAGTAAAAATTTCAATTAAATAAAAAATAGAAGCTCATTTGCAAAAAACAAAAACAAAAAAAACTTGACTGTGCACACATCCGAAATAATTTAGAGGGAATATCGAACTTTCGAACATGTGCAAATTAGTTTTTAATATTCCGAATCAGTCATTCCTCGAAATCGGATTACGCTTTCGCGATGGATGAAAATCACCATGCAAAAATGGACGATTTTACGCAAAATGAAATACGTCATTTCCAATAAGAAATTAATGTCATTCTTGAAAAAACACACAACAATAAAATGTTGAATTCATTTAAAACCTGCAATTCAATATTCAATTCAAGGTATAATTAAATGACTTATCTGTCAAATTGTCACAACTTGGAATCGAATGATGAAAAAAGGTGTTAAAACTTCAAATTCGTGCTTGAAAGTTCGATCTTCGCTTTGTTTCGAGATATACAATTTTCGACACACCGAGGTAGAAGAGAAGAATGGTCGAATTACCTCGATACTAATCAAATCGACACTCCTCGCATTTTGGACTGCAAAGTAGCTGACTCGGGTTGTCCTTAGGCCACTGCTTAAGTGCATAAGCCCCTGCGTTGAAAACACGATTAAACATCTAGGATATTGAAACGTTTAAAATGACAGCAGAGTCAGCAATAATTGACGAGATTCGTTTGGTCGTTGGCTCTCCTGAATAAATATGATTTTTTTTTCTCTCTTGACAATAGACGTATATACATGGGTTGGATCTTTCAAAGTCGTACTTGACGGCGCACTGTAACTCGTCACGGCCGAAAACAATCACACAGGCTTTTGATCTTGAAAAGTCGAAGCCGTCGGAACCTCTGACTCCTATCTACCTCCCCGTTGAATCGAGCGAGTCGCAAAACACTGCGGCAACACTGCAAAAACACGAACACATTGCCACCACACTTTTTTTTTCGCACACAAAGTTTTGCACCCGTTTAATTACGCGTGACTCTCTCTCTCTCTCTGACTTGGATTTTTCCCGTTGGATGGACGGGCAAAATCCATCCTTGTGCCGTGAGAAACTGCTTCAGATCTGTTTCGCAAAAGCCTCCTCCTCGTGTATGAAACTGTCTCGCTCCAACCAATCCAGCAGTCTC
>JAQQRF010000789.1:0-26719 GCA_030523145.1 Trissolcus brochymenae | reverse complement strand
CGCTGAAAAAAATATTAATTAAAAGAACACAAAATTAAAACATGCTGCACATGTATATACAGCAAGCATGATTATTTTCTTTTTTAGTTTAATATAACTTGTTTGCAAATTGCAATTCTTTTAGATACTTTTTTTTCAAATGCAACAGAACTATTTCAAAAAAAAATTTCCTAAAATCTTAAAATTTGTAAAAAAACGCGTCGCGTCAAAAAAACACTGAATGCGCCTTTACCATAAAAATAACGAAACTATTCTATAACATAGCAGAAAAGATGTATAAAAAAAAGTTTTTGTAATCTGTTTTCGTAAAAACGAAAACTAAGTGTTTTGTTTCAACAAAATATTTTTGAATTAAAATGTTTTTTACAATTTTATTTTATGCAAAAAAATTCAATTCAGCACGATACGCACGGAAAAGTTTTTATAGTAAAAATTATTTAGCTGCACTCATAAATAAGTTGATATAAGATGGAGAAGCTCTCTTTGAGCTCATCAATAGACACCTCTCGGATGTCAGAGCACCTGCCGATTAGCAATCTTATTATAGTTAATCAGTTTTATTATTAATTTTAAATATCAAAGAATAATCCTTTTTTCACTTTCCTTTCATGAAAGTAAAAGCGAAAATAAAAAATAAAATAGAAACAGATTAAAAAATAAAATGAATTTTCATAATAATTTTGTTTATAAGTAGAAAATATAAACTCGAAATAATAAAATTATCATAACAGTAAGAGCATTTTGTTAAAAAAAAAGGTTTACTTATATACACTTTCAAGATATGCTTTCAAGACTGCTTTTAAATGACAAATTAAATATATCAAACTATGAATTATATCTTCAATTGATTATTATATTTATAAATGTTTTACCAAATTTTTATATAGTTTATATTTGTACTAGATAGTTGTCATCCATAATTACAGTAATAAAAAGGATGAAGTAATTTTGGAATTATATTACAGAATGTATTATCCAATACAGTGCTACTGCATTAAAGTTTTTCATTATTATTTTTATTCGGTGAATAAAAATATTTTTCGTATCATAGAAAGTATCAGCAGACGGTCGACTCTTACGTAAATCTGGAGTCTTATGCTTTTGGCAACCTTACAAATGCCGTTGCACTTAGAACACTCCTCGAATTCGTCCTGTAGGTAACTGCATTTTATTGTTTGTTCGCATTTACGACTCGTAGATGTGATTTGAGTATTATGCTTTCCAATTCAAAATTATGGAATGTAATTGAATTATTTTATGTTATTAAAAACTGAAGTGGAACGCCTTGTCAATAAGAATATATAAATTCAAAATTGATATTTTTTTTTATCATAATAAATCCTAACCGCTCGAAATATTTGTTGGAACTCTGACTGATACACATACAATAATAATGGCAAATACACCATACAAACACATTATGCAAACTGCGTTGATAATGTGCATTATTAACTCAGTTTTTTCGTACATATGTTTTCATACATATTTATTGATCAATTTTTGGAAGGGGTGAATATTATTCTTTACTTTCGAAAAGCACTTTACTTATGCAACGTACGAATCACAAAAGCTTCATTTGTTTTCCAAAGTTACAACTTCGAACTATATAAATATTATTTTCAATTTTGTTTAGCTGTTTGTCACGCACATTATGCAAATAGATTTAAATTTATTCTTAGGAAAGTTAGAGTTAACCCTTCGCTGACTTGATCGAATATGTAGATATACTGTAAATTGTATATTGTCGCTATCGAAAAAGTTCCATTAAACGTTTACATTTTGAACTTATAACATGAAAAGTAAATCTTAAGATTAAAAAGTATTTAATCAAACAAAAAGTAAATTCAACAGTATGTATCCTATTATGTTGACGACATAGAGATGGGAAAGAGTGACAATTATAAAATCTGTTGAAATCTCGTTTTTAGGTAATTACGAAATTACGGCGACAACTCAAGATCCCCTTTTACTACCTATACAATATTAGAGCAGGCAACCACCCCGACTTTCATCTTCTAGTGAACTGCCCCCTCTTCGCGTACGCGTTCCTAAACTCTCCTCACTTCTGTTTTCTTGTAAAGATGCATATATAAGTCTTTGCGAGTATATAACAGCGCAAATATATGAAGGTGCTCCAATTGTTGGGTGTATGGGCATTGGCAATCAAGTCCACCAAAAATCAAAGGAGGGAATAAAGAACCATCGCGGATAAATGTGAAACAATTATATAAAGCGAATTATAAAACGACAAAGATTAATTAATTAATGAAAAACTTAAGTGATTCATATAAATAAATGTCGGAAGCTTGAATTTTTTATTTAATTACATTGAAAATTGTGTATTGAATAATGAAAAAATCGATTTCCTTGCATTGACTGAGTCGAAAATAACTTAAGACATCGCCGATACCGGACTAAAAATCAACAACTTTTATTTTTAATAAAATGTGATGCGAAGGGCAATTTCACAGATAGTGTAATCGTTCCAGATAAATTTAAAACATCTTTTTGGGACTAACTGAATGTAAATCTCTTTACAGTAATAAAAAATCAGGATACCAGAAAACCAGAATCGATGAAAATCGATATTTGCCAAATCGTTTCGAATCAATGCAGAAAGTAATTTTTGGACTAACTTATTGTGAAAAACTTCTAAAAAGATATTTAATATTTAACCGATCACTCTAAATTCATAGAGTTAGCTCTGGTTTTAAAAAAAGAACTTAATATTCACGGTCGGTACAACCCAATTCGGCCCCTTCTCGACAGATAGCGCTTGCAATAGCTTTCATTGCTAATCTTGGTCACTACCCGACAGGTTGCACTACAAGCAACTAAGGGGCAAGCATCATGGCTCCTCTCTTCAATTATCACTGAAATACTGAAACAATCGGAAGTGCGCTAAAATGCGATTAGAGAACGGAAGCGCGTACGGAATCTGACCCTGAAGGAGCTCAACAAGAAACGAGACGAAATCGACTGATGAGAATTAACCCGGATTGAAGATCATCTCCAACTTGAGATTGAAGAGAACCACTTTTCACACCACAACCTACACCTTTACTAGCACCCATGCTATCATATTCGCTAACTTTAGTTCTATCACCAGTATCATCATCAGGACCACTTCCAAAAACATCAACCTCGATAGTACGAGCACTATCACCAAGGCAAACTCCAACAAAACCAGCTTCGACAATACCAGCACTTTCACGGCCAAACCAAATACCAGGACCTTTGTCATCACTAGTACCAGCACCAGCAACTTCACTAACATCAACACCATCCAACTATCCAACCATCCAACCATCTTACGATCCTACCATTATCTCTAGCTGTCATCACCTACGAAGGGGATTCAGAAAAAAACTCGAGAAGCAGCAGTCCATCTTCGAGTAGAACCTCAAGGGGTCCTTTTCATGCCCCAAAAATCAGTCTTTTTTTAGAGCTATAAAATTAATCAAAAAATGGTTTTTCTTATAATAAAACGTTCTTTCTTTCCAATCCCTTCCTAACCGGTGTCATTATAAATTTTTTTTTCAGAATAAGGAGATAGAACTTTCCGTGTATTTTATCAAATAAAAATCTTCAATAAAAATTATGCACTTTTCCAATCTTAACATTTATTTTTTGATTTTATTCCACCACAAAAAATCTAACATTGTAAGTTATGATATAAGTAAGTAAACTTAGACTGAAGTAGAACTTGAAATGGTATTTGAATTGTTTCTAAACTTTCTCATTTAACATTACATATTGATTATATAGTTTACAGAAAGGGTGCTCATCTATATGTAAAATGTTTGACCATAACCGACCGCAAACTGCACGGCTTTAATTGTAAATTGAAAGTACGTGAAGTATCTTTGGTTACTGATAGATACACACGTCTATTTAAAATACCAACGCCGCATCGCATTTTGCATACAAATTGCGATTGAAATCTTCAAGCGATCGCTAATTTCAACGAACTTTATAATCAAAAATCGCGCTCCTCTTGGCTAATTTACATTCAATATTTGAAGCAACACCTTACCACTGAGATTTTAATATATAATTGCTCAGATATGGTTAGTTATTTCAGTGACACTTGAGACGTGCGAAAAAGCTTCAGATTTGGCCGAATTTAGAGAAAAGATTCCGTGAATAGGAAATAAAAATTAAATTAAATAAAAAGAAATTCAGATATGTCATAAAAATTTCAAAACAATGTTTTGATTGTTTATTGCCAAAGAGGAAATTATGTGAAATACTCCATGTTGATTTATGAACCAACACAAAATGCTTACTAAACGAAATCTGTTTAATTTTCTGATACTCTATTAGACTTAGCTCTTAGAACGCACTCGGGAAGAACTCACAGAAAACAGAACTGACAAAATCTGAGTTCAAAGTTTCTCGATGAACCATTTGGATGGGGTGCTAATTTTTCAGACCAGATTTGAATATTTTTCAATTTCTTACTTAGAACTAAAAGTTCCTTATAGTAGGGAACAAATATATGATTAATTTGAAATTGCAGGTCTATTTGTAACCTTGTTTAATGTCATTTTCAATAAACGTTGAACAAGAATGAAATACATTTTCATGATGTCAGGTGAAAAATAAGAGAAAGCTTTTTTAATTAGATTTGTTTTTTACTTACAGCCATTTGTTCACCTTAGTACACATATTCGTCGCATCATTCGTGGTTTTGGGCCGATTGAGTTGTCACTGTATCGATGTCTATTTGTTTGTCTTCTTAAATATTATTTTTTGTGTAAATTGCGAAATCTCCTTATTGCTTTGAATTATGAGGACGCTAATTTTTGTGTACTTCTCTTGGCAACATGTAGACAAGTAGATGGCTGCTAAATATACCTTGGTGAAAAATTTTTTTACAAAACATATTTATTTCAATGAAATATTTTCCGATCAATTTATGGTTGAGTAATCATTTCAGAGTAAATATGCGCATAAATTTCATAGATGGATTACTCATAAAAATGGTTCATTAATGGAAAAAACTCTTTTTGCACACAGAGCGAACAAAACGTTAATAGCCTTAGTAATAAATGACGCTCGACTTTGTTTAATGCAGTTTTTTATAATGTATTCTTTCGAAATTCTCAAGAAGCATAAATTTTATTTTGTAAATATTTGGACGAGCGAAGCGAAGCTCTCATCGCTAGTGACTCGAGAAACACCATATAAGTCGACTCTAAAATTATCCGAACTCGGAGGATAATCGCCGGAGATCGACCGATGCACATGCGGTAGTCGTGTCAGAAACCTAGACGAAAGAAGCACGATTGTGTTTCAAACCATACTGGTTGATGTACCGTGTTTGAATGGTATACGCTCAGATAAAATGAGGATTCGATATATGAGCTATTAATTCAATTTCCACAATAGTGGAGTTGATAACGCATTTTCAGGGCTGGCGCTCGAGAGTGCTGGGTCATTTTGAAAAATAAGTGACAATTAGCTGAAAAGTATTCCAGTATCACTGTTTCGCAAAACGTACTTGCGAGAAAATTTCAACATCATCTCTTTGCTATAGTGAAAATGATAATAGATTATCATATTTATTGATGAATTATATAATTTGTTTGTAAATCACATATTGACCATATATTATATTTTTCAGATAAAGTACCACCATTTACTATCGTTTCATTTTACTGCATGGTCAAAAAAAAAAAAAAACACAAAAATCATTGAAATGGTTCCAAAAAATTAGATTAATCTGATCTGTGTGGTTTAATCAGAGTTGTCCATTCGACTATTTGAGTTGCGAGCTATCGTGGCGCTGTTCATAATGCAAATGCGTGAGCATTGCAAAAGTAACTGTCATTCTCACGCTCCAACAACTTAATTAAACTTGAGCAAAAAATTAACTGCCCTCCAATTAAATCGCGAACACAATTCGCCGACAGATGAAAAAAAATTTCATTACATCGAGGTTTTATTAAACGAAACCTGCATATTCCCATTGTGTTGCACGTTAAACCACGAACCGGTTTATTTCCAAGCGACCGAGTGATTTCATACGTAGACTCTTGTGACCTACACATAACTCCAAATCAAAAACGAGACACGAAATCGACTGCTTATTAAGTCGCTTGATCTTCAGAGAAATTTAATTATGCTGCATTTTTGTCGCCGTAAATCAGACTAGAATGTCATTGGACAAAGTGGAGAAGAATGCGCGGAATGAGAAAGGCCAAGCTCTCTTGTGCTAAAAACATCATTTTAGGGACGGAAATGAATGCTAGTATTCTTATTACTCATTCTCTCCTACCCACTGGCGAATTCTTTTAAAAGCGTTACAATAACTCAGAAACGTGAGGGACAAAATTAAATCAGAACTCGAGGGAAGATTGGTGAGCTAAGCATGTACTCTCGACCCAAGTGTTTTCACGAGTAGATGAATGTTGGCCCCTTCCACCGCTTATTGACGGTCATTGTCGGGTTATTATTCACTCTTCACACACAGCACGACATTTAGGCAACATATTCTAGCTCGTGGCCCGCGTCGTTCACCGACTTTTTTGGCTTACGAAAGAAAGAGCGCAGAAAAACGATCAATCACGCGGACCGTCACTCGTCCGAACCCGGCATGCTACGAGGAACGCAAAACATCCGAACAGCGTCTCGCGATTCTGTCTCGGTGGCCGCTTATTTTTTTTGTCCCGGCACTTTACGTGTACGCGCCTGCCATTATCCGAACTCATCGTTCGTTCCTAATTCCGTACGCTGCCTTGCAATTTATTCTTTCTCGTTAAGTTGAGTTTCTCTGACGAAACTCGATGGAAAAGAATACTGGCCTTAGTCGACACTGCGGACGAAATTTACATTATAACGAGATTAGCATTTTGATGACACCCACATGCCTTGGAAAACCTAATCCCTCAAATGTACTTTTCAGGTATATTTTTCCTTCTTCCTTCTTCTTTTCATCCCCCGACAATACGTTTGGTCTCATTGGTTTAATTTTAATGATGCAAATTAATTGAACCCCAACGGAAGCGATTGGCAAAATGGTTTGTAACCTTTTGAATCATAATCAAGTGGTTTAGAAAACTTATATAAACATTGTATATCAAACGAAAGGATTGTTTGTACTTCAGAAACAATATTTGTTCAATGAATGAAAATAAATAAATAAACTAGATTAGAAAACTTAACTGTAAATACGCAAGTTTGCACCGGAGTGAGCAGGCTATACAGTTTTTATCGGTCATGTATAGACAGGCGAGTATCGAAGTTTCGAATTTTACAACGCTTGGAAGACGCGTTGGAGTTATATTAATCAAAAGTTTGTGACAAGTTGCTGATAACCTTGACGCAACTATGCACATTTATTGCGCCCTTAACTTTGATACGCGCAAGTGAATTTATGTGCGACCCAGTTTTGAAAATAATGAAATATCACTGATGGTCAGTCTCAGATGAATGGAAAGGAACGGAAACATAAAGAACTGAGACATTGTAGAAAGTGCAAGACTTGGTAGTTCAGCCATTGCGAAGCGGAACGTTCACCATTGGCTTTGTTCAGAAGCTTTGCATTTTTGCGGATATTTTTCCCCTTTCGCCTCAGGTATCATTTCAATTTGAATTTGTATGCGCGTATATAACGAGGAACTGTTATGTCGACTTCACCTAGCCACTTCTCTCAAGCGCTAGATGCGGTCGCGAGCGTCACGGCGAAACACAAAAGTATATATACCATTACCAAACTCCTGGCGATATACTCAGAAGTACTCCATTCGGTCTAAGGATAGCGAAATTTTATTGGTTCAAAGGGAGAAGTGCGCAGCTACGTTTCTGGATATTACTTCGCACACAACACACAAATGCCTCTCACCTCACCCAACCCATGTCAATATATATATATTTTTCAAGCAATACTGCTCTTCTATTCTGTTTAAGAGACGTCGCAATTTATTTGATTTAGTTAGATAATCGAAATTTAGTTCCACGGTTAAACCCAGTTTTATCATTTGTAAAAGATAGACTGTATCCTGAGCTCTTCTCGTTTTGTCTGAAAGCTTCTGGAACAAACATTTGTGCACTGATACCATGATACTATAATAAAAACAGATTTAATATTGATGGATTAAAATAGTAATTTCTTTTTGACTATTACAAATTACAAGAAAGTTAAACTACATTAAAAACGAGACAAAGCTTTCATATAGAACATATGTAAGAAATTTATACAGAGTATCCCAAAAGTACCCATGAGCGATACTCAATTTGAACATCCACTTCTAGCCCCCAGGGCTAGAAAGGACGTGGAAAACCTATAATAACACGTAGAATAATAAAAAAAAGTAATACTTTTTGGTGTGCACATTAAGTGGAGCCCACAGACTAGAGAGAAATAATAAAAAAAATGAAAATTGACTAAATTTTGAGCGAGAAGTAGTGCGTTGAAAATTCATATTTTTATATATATTTTTTTTCTTATAGACGCTTTTCAACCTCCGGATGACGACGTTAGTGACATTTTTCAAATAAATCATCAAAATTCTCTAAAATTGTTCACATTTTCTAAATTTTTCTATTCTTCACAATGTTTTAGTTTTTCAAATTTTTCTATTTTCTTCATATATTCCAACTAGTGATACAGAGCTAACGGAGTTACATTAGGCAGTCTACCGGGCACACATCGGGAAATTTCAAAATTTGTTTTGAATTGTTCAATTTTTCTTATTTCAACATTGTTAAAATTTTTATCATTTCAAATAAAATTCAAAATTCTTAATTTTTTTTAAATGTTCAGCATATATAGTAATTTTTCAACAATTTCATTATGTTTCTATTTATACTACTTTAAGAATCACACTAATTACACTATTATACAAATACTGGTTAGGATGTAATATTTTTATTTTGATGATAATAAAATCTTGCAGAAATAAGTCATAAGTTCTGTTCTGATATTTTCTTTTCTTCTGTCATGTTCTTTATCTTTGAACGTTGGCTTGTTTATTCATGCATTTCGAGAGAAGAAAACACGTCTAATTGGTATAGAGAAATGATTTGACATGATTTCATGATAATGAAACAATGCACTAATAATCTGAAAAATATATGAAGCGTGTTAGGAAAATAACATTGAATACATGTATGCACCACTATACCTCAGCTTAATCAAATTTAGTGAAATCCATAGTAATTTCAGTGAAACTGAAAAGAAATTACGGAAGAAAATAAGTTCGTAATCGCGAGGGAATTTTTTTGAACTTAAATTATAAAAGCATGGCCAAGTACGGAAAAGGTGTACATATATATACATTTAAATATAGAAGGTTATGATATTAAATTAGTTGTGATGAAGTAGAATTCCTGTCATATAGATCTAATCAATCGTACTAATCGTGATAGTTACCAATATAAAAGTACGGAATTTTTATTTATGTGCTTAAGAATATGTAAAAATAAATAAGTAAATACTGTTCTTGCAGAGGAAATAAATATAAAAGATATTATATGAAAACAGTACGTTTTTGGTTCGTTGCAATATATATCAAATGAGCGTATAGACTTAAATAGCGTAAACTCGCGGTCGCGCAACACTCACACACCAAGTTTTTAAAGTCAAATTGCAGCACCAATTGAAGTCAGAATTTAGATGGGATATTTCTAATTGTCTTGTGCAAATGGAAAGCCACAATTTTAGCCATTGATCATGACGCTTTCTTTTGATAAAGCGAAAGTGTATTGCAATGCGACAATACGGTCAGCCAGTTAGTTTAATCTTCTTAGCGGAATTACATTACGTATTCGATTACATTTGGCGAAAACAACAAGCGGTGCTGTCTCCGAAAAGGAGATGCTCACTTTTGGAGCGAAAATGTGTATTATCCCCCGCAAATTATGTTAATGCATAACCGAGTTGAAAGCACTCGAGTGCACCACAAGTTAAATAATGATAAAGCTTGTGCGCGCAGGGATCATTCGATTTCTGCTGAAACTGATTGATATTGATGTCACGGTTCGTTTTGCAAATGAGCTTTGCGGAGGATTAAAGAGAGGTTTGATGTAAATAAGCAAATTGAGACAAATAAACGAAAAGACAAGCTGCGTTCTTATGATGTTTATTACAGTATTTAGGTCAGCTCCCTTTGAATAACACGTCTTATAATGCCTCGGAGAAATAGTTGCTTTATAATATGTACAATCGGAATGCTAAATCATCCGGAATTTGAACACAACATGGTAGAATAAATTTTGCGAGACAGATTTGTAATAGATGATGCGACATAATTGACGAAGTTTGCTGATGCGATACAACTCGGAGGTTGCTGGAAAGATGAAACCAAACGGAAAACTGACTCGGCTCTGTTATTCGATGCACCGAACAACAATTGTCGGTAGCGCTTGTTTCCTTCACAAAAAAATGAATTTAAGGGCCGACTTTTATTCGACGTTGATTGATTTATCGCCAGTATTTTGCGCACTCTACCTTGTAAATATTCAGTTTTCTATTTTACATGTAGAACCAACGAACTGTGCGCAGTTCGAACAAAACCAGAACAAAATTTCGACTCCTGAAAAAAATCACTCATTCTGCGGCAGCTATGCAAACAAAACAATTACTTGAATATTGATTTTTCAAACAAGTTTAAGGCATTCATAATTGAAATGTCCAGTTTTACTAAAGCGATGAAGACGCGTTTCGATTTGCCGTTCGAAAACTCGCAGCTTTGCACAAACAAACAGAAATGTACTAAACTTTGAGTTGTTAAATAAATGTGTCTCCCGCGAATAATTTTCTCTAAAGCTTTTATAAATTAAAGTTAAGTTTTAAATGGCAAGGAAGGCAGCGACTACTCCATTCAAAAAGGGAGAAAACATCAACCGAATAATAAAAACAACTTTTTCATAGGTGGGTACATTGTTTTTCTTTCATCGCAAACTTTCCTAATTTTTACAGTTTATTATTATTAACTCTCAAATTCATCGTAGCTTGAATATTATCATGAATGATAATTGAATAAAATTTTGCCACATTTTCAACCAAAATTTAAGTATGATAAAAAGAAATAAATTAAGTTAAAGAATAAAAAAAACATTCCTTGCAACTGAACAATACATTTTTAATTGTCTTTCATTGTCCATTTGCAAACTGAACGAGACATCAGTCGAAAGAACTAATTTTTCATTTTCATAGCTGGCTCACCCGGTTAACTTGATTTCTGCTACTGCAAATGCAGTTACACCAGCGAGGAAGCCTGTAACAATTATTTTGCAAATTGTAACAGCAAGTTTCGTTTGTTTGTAACATCTCGTGCAACTTGTGCCACCTTAATCGAATACGTGCTCAACTCTGATATTAGAGAAAGTCAAAACTTTGTCAGGCCAATAGCCAGACGCACAGCAAAAGTGAAACAGCAGTTTTCATTTCCAATTAGAACTGAATTCTCAGCTGATCATTCAAGCCAAAATATCAAGCAGTTCATCTGCAACGGATATGGACTTTTGATTACGCAAAATTGTCGCTGCAAGAATTTTTTTCAACGACGACAAAAAAGTTTTGCCAAAAACAAAAGTTTTCAGAAAAAGTCAACGGTCAAAGTTTGAATGTCATGCTTGAATTTTTTATTTCGTTATTAGTTCCGTTGATAAGTTTTGGATTGCTAAGTAAAAAAAAACAAAAACAAAAAACAACTATATTTTAAATCGCTAAATCACTTTTATCGACTTAAGTCGTTTTAAAATAACTCTAATTTAAGACATTGTCTTTATTTAACCGTCAATTGACTGATTTCTATATGTAACACAACTTACCGATCCAGACTACTTTAATAATTTTTTTTTTTATGAAAATATGCGTTTTTGTTACCTGCAAAAAAAGTTCAAGACCTCTCATTGAAAAAAAGCTATTTTGTGTACGAAAGCTAAGCTGAAATAGAAATTACGATAAACGGAACCGTCGAAATTAATATAGTTGAGCATTTTAAATTAAGACACTTTTAACACCTATTAGATTGAAACTCAAAGAATACTGAATATATGAAAATATACTAAAACTTTATAAACTTGGAATTATACTTTCGCAAGCACTCTCGAAATCGTTTCTCGAAGTCGAAACTCAAACAGTTTCGATTTCTACACCAGATTGTGACAGGTTTGTATGACCTTTGCATCAGGATGTCTACGGTGGGGTCACCCGGGGCAAAACCGCCTCTTCTCTTTCAAAGATTTCAGTACACAAATCTTGCAAACTTCTTGCGGCTGGAGCCCCTCCCTCCCCCCCCCCCCTCCAAACAATCTCGGATTACTTGATTACGTACAACCGTGTCCACGGAGCAGCTCCAAACTGGTTTCAAAAGCATCAGAGAATTCAGTTAATTTCACTGCTTTCAAAGGTTCCCACCTACTAATGCGTTTCAAGCCACATTATCTGCAACTTCTCAGTGAGGGAAGACCCAACGTAAATTAATGGCTGATAAAGCAACGAGTCAATGAAGTTTTCGATTTGATTGTAATTACTATTTGCAAATTGAATCAACTCAGCGAAGGTAGGAGAGATTGAACGTTCGCGAACTGAACTCGTTGCGACAAAGATTCGAGATAGATTGGTTACGTTGCCGCTTTCAATTGTGTGCGCAACAAATTTTCTCTGTTTCTGCAACTTTTTCGCCAGCTTTGCCTATAAAACATAAGATTAAAAATAAATTTATTGAGCTGAAAAATATCTTTAAACATCTGACTTCGTTCAAATTTATAAATGCCCTGCTGATTTTTCGTATAAACAAATAATTTTTATAAACAAACTTGTTGAAAGACCAAATTAATACTGAATTATTTATTTAAATTGATTTAATGAAATTCACATTAGTCGTGAATATTTTTGACTGTGATAGTACAAGAAATTAAACAAAAACAAAATAATGAAAAAGTAGTAATAATTAAAGAAAAAGTATATTACATTTCAATTGAAATGTTATTTTTCTAATAACGTACTTTCTTATCAGCAAAAAGTCTTTGGCAGACAAATAAACCTTTTATTGATCAAACTCTGTTGTGAAAATAGTTGACTATCAGTTTGGAATGATTCTTGAAGTTCCCCGACAGAATCAGAGGCTCGATGAAAGGCTGCGAAAAAGTTTTTCGATACACTCTCATATCTTTCCACTGACTAACTTGAGTCAAAGACACGATACACTCAGATCTGAATGCCACAATCGTCGTGTGACTGTACGCCCGTTTGAACCATTAAAAAAGTCTGCCATTTGAAGGGGATTTTAAAGGTAAGTGAATTCAGTTATAATGAGATTTTAATTATATTAACTTGCCGAGGTATCATTGGGATCTTAACTTTGCGATACTGCCAGTCTATTATAATTCGAGAAATGTGATACGAAATACAGCGACAACGAAGCGTAACCTTTTCTTACCGCCAAGAGAAATGGTTTCAAGAAGATTGAAGCTGCTTAGTGTCATCGTAGCTGTTTTCAACAATTTATCTTGCACTTTTTAAACCATTGTTATCTTCGGATATTAGTCGGTTACTTTGACTTTGTGAAACGTTCCTCTCAAACTTACTGTAAAACAGATTATAATCATTCAGAGAGCTATTTGTTTTAATTGCTTTCATTAATTCAATTCAATTAATCCAAAAACTTGGGAAAATTTAACGCACTCAAATTGGAAATATAATTGGATAGATTCTACAAATAAATCCGGTTATTTGAAATCATCAAAAAATTAAAATTAATTTTATATGAGGGTCCAATTTGGTCAAATCATGATCTATATAACAGTTGCATAATATAGTGTGGAATTTGTTTTAAAGTCAGTACTTATCCTTATTAATATGTTAAAATAAACTAATATATGTTTTTTAATTACTAATAAATTTTAATCAAAAAATTATCAAATCATGTTTTAGTTTTTCAATCTAGAAAATAAGACCATCATTTCCAATTCAAAGCAAAACTACATTCATAGTCAAATTTTGATGTCATCAATTTCGATCAGAATATCGATTGAAATCATGGGAGCGTTAATATTTTGCATGCAAATTGGAAACTATGTGGTAAGGAGCAAGAATAATTGCTCTTTTGTTCTGAGCTGAACTAAGTTTCAGAACAGCTTTCAATACTGTAAACAATATTTTGAAAACTTGAGAATGATTTAAATAAGAGCTTTTATACACCAAACTTTGTTACGATTATAAAACATTCGACTCGTTAACTCGTTTAGATTTACGTTTTATATTTTCTTTAGCTCTTTTTTTATGATTCTTTTTTATCGATTTCAAAGAGTACCATTTCATCATTATATACTAGTTGTGCGTCAAATATATTTTTCAAAATAGCTGTTCTGTGAGAGAACACTTCTCTTAATCATTCGATGTTCATTTGTTTGTCGATTGTTCATTTGATGTTCATCTGTTTGTTTTTTGCCAACCTAATTGCAGTCTCAATAATAAAGTACAATTTATTTCGCACGTTACATAAAAGAATAGCTTTTGGTAGTACGAATAATCTGCAAACACATTTATTGCGACTAAATGGAGGTGAACGGTGGCGCCGCAAAGAACAAACGAATAAATTTCCACGATTCATAGCAAGGGAGTGGTGCATGTTAAGATTTACATATATGCATTTGGAGTTCTTCGGGATTAATTACACCGTGTGTTTATTAAACGTTTCAGATGTTTGCAATGAATACTTTTGAAACTGTTATATGTATAAAATTTCGAAATTTGTTCTACAGTCAATAGAAGTTGAAGATTTTTTTTTGATCCAACAAAAAAAATATTGCATGAACTTAGACAAAAATTAAATGTTCTTACCATTTTTGTACTTTGGTGAAAATGGTTTGTAGTATATTTCATGGCTAGTACTTTGATCATTCCACTCGATAGGGCGCGAAACTCACTTGTCGTGAGATTAAGTGAACGCCTTTTGTCTTATGTATGTTGTATACATACAACATACCAGACAGGACGAACCGAGGCGGAGAGGACGATAAGAAAGAAATGCATTGAGCAAATTGACAAGCTATACATCGGTCGAATTTTAGAAGCGACATTTTAAAACTGTTTAAACAGTTTCTTTCTGTGTCTTAAACAGTTGAACTTTCTGTGTCGAAAGTTTGATATGACATAAACTTAAGTATTGTATTTGGTTAATTTGTTAAAAAAAATGAACCACTATTGATCCACAGCTGTCATGTTAGTTTATTGTTTAATAAAAGACAAAGCAACTTTGAATTTTAGGTATTCGTTTTAGCAAGTCAAAGTATATAAACAGTAACAATTTATAAAAATGGTATTTCACTTGCAAAATTGGGTATTTACATTCTTGAAATAGAAGGGGGAAAAGGAATTTTACAAATAAACTATACACATAATTTAGTTTATGAGCTGGGAAAAAAATCTCGTAGGAGGCAAATCCTATTAGTTTATTGAACAATACTAAAAAATGCATGGTGTGACAATACATTACAGGACTATAAGAATTGATACGATTAAATCACAACATAATTCTTAGCACGAATAACGAGAGCTTAAAAGTGTTCGTCGAACGCTACCCAAGCTAGAACCGTCCTGCAGTCGATGACAGGAAAGGTCTCCTTGCAGTTTAGTATTAAATTATAGGGGTAACGTTTGTTAGAATAATATAATCTAACTCCTGTAATAAACAAAACTATTGAATTGAAGAAAACGCCACTTGAGATTGGGCGCACTGCACAACACAGGCACGCTCGCCGTTCAGCAAGCACAAGACAAAATATGAATCTAAAGTGACATAAAAGTGACATAAATTTAATCGATTTGGCGTAGCAGTATTCCTTGAAACGTCACAAACGCTCCCTAAAAAGTGAGGCTGAATAGATATGAAAATCGATATCTTTTTTGCTGGTGGCGAGAAAACTTTTTTTTTTCGGTCGCAAGAATCAAAACTATTACGCGGAGGCGTTAGATGCGTCGATAATTTATTCAGCACTGGTTCGAACATTGCCACCGTGTCCGTTTTCAAGTAACGAGACCATTAGTATCGCTATCACGTTTCTCTACGTGCTGCCAAACTGAAGACACGCCGAGCAAAAATGAACTCGCGTGTATGCATATGCACCAACGAATCTGCATAAACTGCGTGACGTTATATATGAATGTGCTTTTAGCTTTTCACTGTTCCGCGTGCTCTCTTTTTATGTGTATTTTTTCTGACCTTCGTGATCCTTTTGTTCGCCAAGCACTTTTTTCAAAATCAAATTATAATTACAAAAAAGGTCATCATACAAAATTGTTCCGAATTATTTGCATCAGTTGAATAATCTTCTGAATAAAAATAAGCATCAGACTCATGTAACAAAGGGATTGAAATATCAGTTAATGCAATTAAAAACTGATTTAAAAGTAAATGAAACGTTGTAAGTTTGAAATAAGGATTACATGAAAATACGCATTCTGTCGTCTTCCAACAATATCTCTTAATAATATTACATTCTGGAGTCCTGAATACTTGTTTAAACAAAAACTCTGTACTGCTTTTGTTCTTGACTGAATTTCATCTTATACCACTACCTGATCTAGTTCAGAATCAGAAAGTAGAAAATTTGCTTACTCATTCTCAAATTAATCTTGTTTCGTGCCGTGTTTGTATAGATCATTATCCGTTTGTCTTAAATGTGACTTAATAAAGCATTCGCGATCTAAGCCGAATTCGATTGTGGTTCAAAGTTTGCTAAGTACTTTCTTCAGAACTCAAGATTGTTAGAAATCTAAAAGGCAGGGTAGAATGTAAGTAATTGAAGTCTAAAAAAGTTGCGGATGATCCTTTTGAATAGATCCAATAAGAGGAAGCGCTGCCTTCGCATCGAGAGGAGGGAGCCTAGGAAAAGAAATGTCGAGATAATACGAAAGTGCAAGAAGATTGAAGTTGGAAGAAGTCCAGCTTTAATGACAAGGAACTTATTCCCGCCTTGTTTCACATAAGTTATAATTACGAGGATAGTTCAAACGTTGCATTCAATTTCGTTACCATGTTGACCTGCTTTATTCTCTTTTTTTTCAGCCCCTTTTCTCCAGTTTTGTTATGAAAAATGTACGAAGTTTGCGCCAAAAGACAAAATAAAGAGCGCGATGAGATGTTCTCAGAAATGTATCTCTTTTTTGTACGGCACTGGTAAATTTCACAGGTTTAAGTTAGGATGTAACAATGTGGTCTAAGATCTGCAAAGAGCAGTTTGGTCCGCAATATATGACACATAACAGCTTGAGTCGTGAAAATAATCCGCTATGTTATATTATAATTCTTTAGAGAGTACCTTCCCGTTTTTTTACTCACATTGACGTTTCAATTATGAAAATGAATTCCAACAACTTATCAATCACACGACAATTTTATTTTCGGTTTTTCTAGGTGCTATAAATAAAGATGTTGTTTGTCTCGACAATACTTGAAAGTTGTGCAAATTTAATTCATAAGAAGGCTTAAAAGTTGAATCTATACGAGTGAATAATTTCTTTTGACAAATGACATTAATGTAGCGTGCATTTTTCAAAGATGCTTGAGGGCCATCAAAATTTGATTCACGTTTCTCAGATTTGACAAGAGTTTAAGCGTTCAAAAGTTTATTCCTGAGAGCTTGCCGTTTTGTTTAAATATGTAGCACGTCTCGCGCAAGCGTAAAAAACTATGTCTTGATGTGCTTTTGAATAATGGCGGTCAATTGTGGATGAAAGCTCTTACTGTTTTTGACGTTACTTCCGTGAGAGAGATATATTCATATTTATCAAATCCTGTTTCTAAAGCGCGTGGAAAATTGAATTTTTCATGAAGTGCATTCTACCTCCACTATTTCATTATGCTACACACTCTTTACTCGTGGATGAAATAAAAATATTACGTTTACCTTTTGGGTCTACCTCATTATGAAAAACGATAACATTCAATATTTTCGTTCATTGTAATTGAACTTGAAAAAACAATTAATACGTTGAAAAAATTGTTTTTATTAGCAAAATGAAAATTTAAGCTAAATTTAAAAAAAATTTGTGTGCATTCATGAAAAAATAAATATCATTACCGTTGAATTTGCGAGACTAACTTTCTCACTTTTCGAAACAACCCTCAACGACTGCGGATGAGCAAGGCAATTTTTTCTAACAATTTTCTTAACAAACGAAAATCACGACCGAGCTGTGGTACTCGTTGATAAAAAACAAAAGCGACAATTTCTATTTTATCTTTTATTCATGATATAAGAGGGTAGCGGCAGCGAAACAGGAGCTGAGGACAGGGCGAATCAATGCAAAAAAGGAAAGAGAGGGGTTGAAAAGGATAACACTCCGTGAAATTGCTTCGAATGATAAATTTCAGTTCAAATGCCAGTGACGCCGGGATAACCGGGAAAGCGTTTCACAAGGTAGCGGGCACGTGGGCAGACCCACACGAAAGTCGATAGACCGACTGCGCTCAGCGCACTGAAATCGTATTTAATTAAGGTAATCCGACAAAATACGTTCGAGTTAAGAAGCGTTATCTTCATTCAGAACACCTGCGGATAATAAAACAATGGATACAAATGTCAAAAGTGGAATTCTGTGTCGAGCTCATTCTTGGTAATAATTCAGCAGGATGAGTTTTTCAGTTTAAGACACATGTATAGGCGCCGACAGAAATAGTTTTCGACTGGAACGTCAAACGAACGATTCACCTCTTTAGAAACGTTTCATCCGATGAGTGCAAAAAGTTTTGCATCACTTTTAAAAATCTCGGAGTTGGACGATGTTTTATGCGCGAGACATGCGAAATCCAGGCGCACTTGAGAGACGCCACTATTAGACGCACACATGAACTGTGACGCTCGTATCTTTGCTGCTCGACGCGCGTCTAGGTAAGTACGATAATGTGACAGAAACTTTCGCTATCTACTTTTGGTCTCCAGTGATAGTCATTTGCACGCAACCAACCGACTAATCGACTGCACATGAGAATATCAAAAACAGAACATAGACAACAGTTGACAACATTTTTGAATATTTATGAAAACGAGTTTATGAAGATTTTATGTATTGCGCTAGTATCGTGGTCAATCTTCCGTAAATCATTTCCAACGAAGCTACAAAAAAAGTTACAAACAAAAATTGGGTAGAAAAAAAATGTTAGCACAATGTGCGCGCTTCCGTGCAAGTCCTGAGCTATTTTGCCATTTTTACACACTTGACGCGAGACACGAACGTGTAGAAAAGAAAAATGTAATGAAATTTATGCATAGAAATGTCACGCGTCATGACTACAGAATGCGCGATCCTTTTTTCCGTTTTTTTATTCTTAGTGAAGCCATGTTACCATTAACAATAGCATATCCTGATTCATCTTGTTTTCTATATTGTACGATATAGCATAAAAATTGTATATTCTTCATGAACACTTTGATCGTCAAATTGGACATTATTCGTAAATGAAAATGAATGGACGAGAACTCTAATCTTGTGATAAAGTTTACATAAAAGATGTTTCACATAATCGTAAATTTAGTGCGAAATAATCTGAATACATTGTGTAATAACATCATCCTCGTACATCGCAGACTTTTAAGGTTTAATGTTTTTTTACAAAAGTATATCTTCTTTTAGAAATAAATGTACCTTTAATTCTAGTGGAGTGGAGAATTCAAAATTGGCTTTCAGCAACGTTGTGATTTGCAAAAACTCAAACCATCTGACGACGTTTTACACGTGGCAAGAACAATTTACGACAAAAAGGACGTTTTTTTCGAGTATTTTTGCGTTTACGACGAACAGATGGACGATTCTGGTTATGAACCAGAACGCCTATTTTTGAAAACCAATTATAACGATTTAATTAGTTGGCTATATAAATTTGAAACCAATAATGCTTCAAATTGAATGTTGAACGGAATAGTAAATTGAATATTAAAAATAGTATATCTAAACAATAATCTACAATAGTTTAAAAATACTTTTAAAATTGCTATCCGTTTGAAATTAATTATTCAATTTCAATTACCTACTAATTGTTTTTAGTTGATGTTTTATTTATCCAACTAGAATAGCGGCCTTATTGTGAATGAAAAAAAAAATTGTCTTGAAAAATAAAACGTAAAAACAGAGTATCTGCGTTTGATAATAATAATCGATAATAATTTCCAGAAAAACATGCACGAATGCAACAGTTAAAACAAGAAGAAAATGAAGGCGCTCAGTCAGCGTCTGTTGCTTGTATTTCATTGGAAGGGACGGTATTTGTTATACATAATAAAAGGACGTTACTGTCAAGCTTGACAGATAAACTAGTATATTTTTAAAAGAAGCTTGTGAACAGAGATCCTTTATATAATCAAGATTTATGTGCAACAACATTTCTCGTCAACGTAATTGGAGAAACGATTGGATAATTACCAATTTGAAAATGATCCCTAAAGCATGTACCTCTTGAAGTAATATCATTTAAAAATATCATTTTCAATTTGTCAGGCAGCTCTAAATTTTTTAAGTCATTTTTTTTAGCTGTTTTTATTTTCATATTTCTGCCATGCTTCCGGTTTTTGGTCTAGTATTTCCCTAATTACAACACGTGCCGTCTGTCCCAACACACTTTTGTTCTAATTACTGTCTCTTGAGTATCTTCAATTAAGCATGAACAAGATTTCTATTTAAAATGTAGTTAGGTTATGTTTTGTTTCAAACATTGTACTATTCAATTTGTGTAACAATTTTGAATATCCAATTTTCGACTTTAGTCAATAGATTTTATTGGGACCGTATTTCTATAATCATTCATGAAAATACTTTCAAATTGATAATAACGATGTATATAATTGATATAACGTTTTAATATGAAAAGGATGGATTTTGTATTCCACTTGTTTAAACTATCGAATTCAATTCATTACCGTGTTGTTATTGAAAGTTAACGAATTAAAATTTTTCGTATAATCAAATAAATCAGTTTCTCCATAACCTCTTTATTATTTGTAAAACGATTTCAAAGCAGTTCGAGTTTTAATTAGTTTAAAAATGAGAAAAAGAAGGAAATGTTTTGTGACAAATTTTTGTACAATTACTGTGCATTTTATAAATATATTTTTTTGGTAAAGAATATTAATTTTCTGCTGCATTAAAATCACAAAAATTATATTCAAAAAGAGCATTCAAGAATGAAAGACCTTTGTCGAGCTATGAACCCTCGGGCAAAGAACAAAGAATTATTGACTATGATGTCCCTTTATTTTCAAGGGCGTGAATGTCGCAGTTTGTCGCATTATTTACAAGGGGTGCAGTTCACCTTTCAGACAAGTGTTTCAGATAATTAGCCGTAACGCAAAATAATTCGTGGATGAGTTCTTTTGGTTATGTGAAATTTGGCACTCGAGTGATCTCGTGCGGTGGAACAAAGAAATCCTACCAACACCAGAGGTCTTAAGCAATTAACTCCTTTGGCGCTCTCAAGTCATGCGAGTGGCGGGCTTTCGCGTTCGACTTTCATGAAACACAAGGCTCTGCCTTGTCGATTCGCTTGAACTCAAGGTGTCTCGAGTTTCCATTTCCGCCAAGAACCGAACAGACTGCGGTTTCTTGAATTTCACGCATCACTTCATATTTGCCTGTGTCTATATATATTCTAAGTGACTGACTTTCTATAATCACGTTTATTGTTAAACTTATATTTATCAAAGCACACTCGAGTCACGGTATTATCGGTTAATTTCAAAATTTCCCAACAATTAAACTAATTTAACAAGGCGCTATTGTGCATGTCAAATATTCAATGAACTCTCTTAAACTATATTCTGTATAATTTCGTTTTTTGCATCAAAACTCATCCCTTAATTACTGACAAAAAAAACTATATAATTTGTCTTAAGTTTTTTATAAACAACAGAAGAAATAGTGCCAATAGGTATTTGCGTATTTGTTCCCTGTATCTCAGTTCTCATCAGCATCCTCCACGACTACGTGCCATCGTCTAAAGTACATTGGATTTCCTCTCGTTACTTTCATGCTCGTGTCTTGAGTGAAACTATTCTCATTAAATTTATTTGTCATGATATTTGTATAATTTCCTGATATCAAAGTTACCAATTCAAATTTTCCAAATTTATGACGTCAATCTGGTGTGTAGACCACATGAAATGAAGTGAATATTAATATTTTTCTTTCACAAAAGTTTATTTTGTACCGTTGTCAATTTTCTTCGGATAAAAAAGTTTTTACATTATAAAAATATTTTGTTTAATTTACCATAGTAATAAGTTTTTACTTTTTACAGCGATATTTGAACAATTAGATAATTTTTGTTCCATTATTTAAGAAAATAACTTACTCTATGATCTAAATTTAGATCTAAAATTGATTTAAATGTATCAATTAATTGATAAATCTCTAACGTTAACGACTGAATGTACATAACGAACTTTTGAAAAACGTTTTTGTAGTTTGTATTGATATTTATTCTATTGGTAAATTTTGTGTTTTATTTAAATAAGTAATGATCTAAATTGAAACGAAAATTTCTAATTTTAATCTGATAAATTGTTCTAAATCATAAAAAAGACGAATCTCACGGTCAGATTGTTTTTTAAATAAATACAAAGAATTTGAAAAAAAAACCGGTTTCAAATATAAAATTCGTAATTGCAAAACCGATTATCCATTAAAACATAATTTTTTTATTCAAGGAGTAATTTAAATAACTGTATCAAATATATATTATTCAAAACTATTTTGTGCTAGACAAATGAATGTAATCAGCCCAGAAAGTCATTGATTACATTAAATGGAACATTAGATCACCACTTGACCGTGGTAAGACCTGCCACGTTGATTCGTAAATTTATCGCCCCAAACGATCCAGGTCCTCACCTAAAAATGTGCATTATTATTCAAGAAGATGAACGATTTTTCGAGTACAAATCTCATTACCGGAGAATTCCTTCTCTTTTATTTGTTATAAGTCTGTAAATCATCTTCTAAGAGGTCGTTTAAAATTTTCATATATCTTTTAACTCATTCAATGAAAATCATAACAGAGAAAACTACATATTGCATCTGTTTCGACTTTGGTTTTGAGATGTAGGTGGAGAGACGGAGTTTGTAGGTGTTATTATTTTCAATCGCTAGTCAATTCACGTCAAATATTTGAGCACGCAAAATAGCACTCGCGATATAATTGTCGGTCACGCGTTACGTGCTGGATATTACGTACTGGTTACGGTTATGAATAATTCATGTCACATTTGTAGCTCGACAATTACAGGTTACACTAAAGCAATCCGAGTTGTTGGCAACTGTGTTCTTTACGAGAAGGAAATGGGAATCATTGTAATGGACGCCTGTCGACAAGTTTTTACTGCTAGATATATCTATAAAATAATATGTTTCATTTCAAACAAATGTTTCTGTTTATTCGAATAATAACATATGACGATGGAAATATATTAAATTTACTGTCTGTATCAACAATGAAAAACTAAAATAATGAAAATTGTTCGCTTTTCTCACAATTTCACAAAATGTTTTAAACAAGTTAGCGAAATCTCCTCCTTACCTGTTGGCCTCATCGAGGCGGGCGATGGACTGTATTTTTGGCGGTGATATTTAAGCAAGGCGAGTAAGCGAGCGATAAGGCAAGGCTCAAAAATAAAAACCACAAGATCTTACAAGATTAAGCAAAATAAAGAAAAATTATTTAGCAGAATTGTTACTGAACCAAAAGAAAAAAGAAAAGGAGAATTGATATTAGAGCTTGCTCTTGGTGGGGATGAGGGGAGTATAAAATAACAAAATACAGAGAATTGCGCTTAAGCGCGGGGAAACCCATGGATAACCCACAAAAGGAGAAAAAGTGGTCATAAGTTTGCGAAAGGCTCACGCGAAATTGACCCGATCCATGGTAAAACCCCCTTCTTTATTAAAAAAAAAAGACAAAAGAAAAGCATCAAACTACAATTTTTAGAAAGACGATGAAAAGAATCAATAAACCGAAAGTAAGATTTACGGCGAAAAAAGCGTGCATTCCGCACGAGTTAATTATACAATAATTTCTAAATTTATACACTGTTGCCTACGCCCAAAACAAAAATCATACAAAGGGCTACTTTCAAAGCTCGTACACTGTTGCTTACGCCCAAGAGAAAAATCATACAAGGTCTACTTTCAAAAATGTTCGCGGCGACCGGTTAACAAATTTTTGGTAAATTATAGCTGCGTTAAGTAATGTTGCATTTATTTTGCAGCAACTTTTGCAACAAAAAGAAAAAAAAAGGGAAAAAATCAAATAAACAAATTACGAAGCCAGATGAAAAAGCAATAAAAAAGCCGTGCGAGCAGCTAGCAGGAGGCGCGGCTTTTGCCACGTGGATATTTTGAACACAAAATAGGCTGATTCAGCGAGATTTGGTGTTCAAGTATGGGAAAAATTGAAACTGCGATCCGCAGAAACAATTCGTTAGGATTTTGAGAAAGGTAAAGATTGGGTTGCACGGGTACGTACCTTTTGATGATGGCGAGACGAGAGCGTCTGATGTAACGTTATCACGTGCGGGAACAATCGTGAGCAAAAGAGCAAAAATTATTTAAGCGGCTGCTAAGCAGTAAGAATAAAAACCAACAATTTTGCCAAACAAATTTTATGAGAATTAGGTAAGCGGTGAACAACAACTAGTTGGTTAAAGCAAGCAAAAGAATTCCTTAGAAAATAAGCGGGTGAACTACAGAGAGAATCACAAGCGACTGATAAGAAATGCCGAATTCGACTTCGTCGTGAGCTATAAGCCCCCCGCGCGGGGAGTGTTTTCATGCCGCGAAACAAACTTTCTCTTTTCTTGCTCGGATTTAATTAAAATGAATAAAATTATAATTTTTTCTTTCCGCGCTCTTTTTTCACTTTTTTTTATTCTTTTATTTTTTCAGTCCAAAAAAACAAACAAACAAAAAAACAATTTGTCCTTTTTTATGACCCTTTTTCAATTTTTTATTTTTCACACCAAATTATAAAAAAAAGAATAAAAGAATAAAATGCCATTTATCTAACAAAAATAACAAATGGATATTTAGCATTTGAAAATAAAAATCATATCATAATAATGATAATAATGAGATTGTGTTGATTGTTATATAGTGTCACTTTATAATGATGTATTTGATGCAAAATATATTAAAAAAGCAAAAACAATGTCCTACATTGAGCTCGACTTAAAACCTTAAATAGTTATTGGAATTCTATTGAAAATTTAATTTGTAATTTAAACTTATTTATTTGATTTTATACTTCTTGAAACATTTTAAAAGGAATTTAGGAATGGAATTTAATTTTGTCGATGAAGTAAATATAAAAAAAGTATTTATTTTCTATCTTTTTATTCATTTATTATATTTAACATAGATAATTCATTCAAAACGCAAAAACAGTGAAAAATTTGTCTTCTTCCGTTAATGAATGAAAAGTTTTATATAATGCTAAGTTGTTCAACAAGAGAAATTATTCTGTTTCGTCAATTTCTTCACCTCGAAACGCCTGGATTTAATTAACTCGGCATTGTTTTTAAAAACATTTTTGGCGATTTTGCACGTCACAAAATTTGCGATGAAAATTTTCAACTGAAGTTAAAAAATAAACAATATTCTATATTAAAATAAACAATTTTAAATTACATCGAAAATCGTGATAAGAAATTTAAATTGTTCCCTATTATTTTATGTTTGTAAGCATCAAATTGTCGTCCACCTTTTTTTTTACTATTCAAATCTATTTCCAATAACTAGGATTTTAGTCAGTTGAACTTGAAATAACGAATTAACCAAAAAACGAACTAGAAAATATAGTTAATTTGGAAATAGTTAACTAGAATTATAGTTGTTATGACTATATTTACAGTTGTAACAATTATAAAAGCTTTAAATATATAAAAATAGTTAAATGAACCAGCCTATTTTTCTGAGTGTGGTATTCCGATCATATTAAAACTTATTCGACAAAGCTTAAATAGGAATGAGATTTCTGGCCTGTAGAACTTTCGGTAATACGATTAAGAAGATGATATTCTTGAGAGATTGAATAGGATATCAGAAAAACATTTTAGTTGATGAAATGGGTGAAATCAATGACAACATGAATCTTCTTGTTGCTTTCAGAAAAGACGTAAAGTTAAAACAAAAGATAATTTTTCTTAACTTTGTCATTCATTGCTAACTAGCTAAAATTAATTAGAATTAGAGTCGCGTTTGTAACTATTAAATCATAGTTCATCGCATCATTTAAAGAGAAGTAAGGAAACCAAATAAATTGGACTATCGCTATAGATGTTAAAAATCGTCTGAAATTTTTTAACATATTTGAAAATTTTTTATTCAAAAATTCGGTTCATCGAAAATCTATCTAAATTTATTCCACCATCTTATATTTAATGGACATTTAACCGATCTAAATTAGATTAATTAAAATTAATTTAGTAATTTTTTGTTACGCAAAAATTTTTTGTAAGCACGAAAATTTGAAGTAATATTCTAACCAAATTAAATAATACAATGCAATTGCACTCATAATATGAGTGCAGTCATATAATAAACGTTGATGGTAACAAATATGTTTCTATTAAAAAAAATTAAGTTTTATCAAATTGAAGATGTTGGATGCGGTGGAGTGGCCCCACAAGTGGGTCGCCTCTACAGTAACGGTCGGGGCTTTGAGCTCGATACCGGGGCTTAGGTACGAGATGAGCCCTGGGAGGTTTAGCTTGGTCG
>JAQQRF010000788.1:0-26748 GCA_030523145.1 Trissolcus brochymenae | reverse complement strand
GATGTCACATCGGATGACGCTATAGGAATTTTCCATTGAGTGTCTAAAGTACCTAAAAGAGATCGCTTCTTCTTATTTACGTTTTCCTAATACTTATTTATTTTAAAATTTGAGAAAAAGAAAAGTGATACTTCGAAACTTTTATCGGCTTACTTCTTCGATTTATATATTTCCCTTATACTAACTATAGCCCTATTGTGCTTTATTTTTATTTGTTTTTATTTATCAATTAATTATTTAATTCTTATTGATCATGATATCACACTGTTTTTCTTTCTCGAACTCAGCATTTTAACAGAATAAGATCAAAATTTTTTTTTCTTATGTCACATACGAATATATCAAATTTGAAAAAAATATGATATATTCATCATACGTGTTCGTGTTTGTATTTATCAAACTCAGGATCTTAACAGACTAAATAATCTTTTTCAAATGTCAGTCGTCTTTGTCTCCTCACGGTATCAACTTGCACCATGGTTCTCGTAATCGATATGCAGGATTTTACCGATAATAAACAGGCCTTTGTACCTAAAGAAATCACTATCGTCTCTCTGGATGACTACCGCTCGACAGGTCATTCGATTGTAGAGCATAACCCATGGTTTCAGTTCAAGGACAGAAAAACGCGCTCGCGAAATAACTGGCTGACGCCGAATCATCACGGAATCCGCTGGACTGATGGATTCGCTAAAGAACGGAAGGTGGTGGCCGAATTGAGCCTCTTTGCAGGAGACGCGGGTTTGATTTACGTCCTTGGTAAAGAGAAAAAGTATTTTCTGGAAACATTCCTGCATCAAACAATCATCGATTTGGAAATCGACCTCCTAAATCCTCCACTGCGTAAAATGCCGAAGATACCGGAAAAATGTTTTTTCCATGTCAATAAAAATTACGTCTGCCCATTAAACAACGCGTTGAAAGTGAGACAATGGATTCTAGAAGGTTTGAAGCTGACGCTAGCAAAACGATCGGTCGAGCTTGATGACACGTTGGTGGATCAGTTTGCTCTACTATCTCTTGAAGACCAGGCGCAGGCAATGAATTCCGTAGTCTCCGACACAGTGCTCGATAGACTGTTTTCGCTTAACGCGTCAAAATCGAAATTCGCGATAGTCGGCCTCCTTCAAAAGACGGGTGGCATAGGATGGAGACCGCACGTAGTGCTTGCGCGTCTTTATTGAGTCGGTATCAAACTGACCGACCATGAATACGACCTTCTGCAGAAACAATCGAAGGCTATACTGGAGCGTCTCAAGGACGGCACGCGTCTGTTTGAGAAAATATATGTGTCACCAGGGGTCGTTGTCAATTTCTGTCAGAGCTACGGAAAGAACAGCGTCATGATCACGTCTCACCAAGGTTCGTAGAAGAAAATAAATAACAAAAATCATGCGCTTCCGACTGCTTTGTACCAATTAGAACGTTGATCGGTTTTAGAGATAAACAACCCGAGCGGAAACATAATGCTGCAGGAATATACGTTTCGTGACGCGTCTTATTTGCTCGATGTACGACTGCTTGGACAGATTGCGTGTCCATGTTGAGGGGATAAATCACCTTTACACGTTTATCCTCGACAGATACAAAGACCTTACCCTCGGCGGAATGAAAATAGTGTACCATGAGGTTCAGAAAGAAGTAACTAAGGATTATCCCTACTTTGTAGCCAACAGTGGTCTCTTTGATATCGTTTTCAACGATTTAATTCTGTACGTTTCGAATAAAAAAGAATGTACTCTGTAACTTTTCACGTCTCGTTATTACATGTCTTGAAAAAAGTCGCATCGTCTGATTATCCGTCATTCCACTCTGACAGTCCGAACAGGTAAGATGTTTTCAAGTTTTTTCCAGAGAAAATCCAAGATTCCGTACAGGAGGTTAGAAGAGGAGGAGAGCGATGACGGCGACGGTTTCTCTAGAGGGAGGGAAGAAGCCGCGCGCATAAGGGAGAGGAAAGTCAGGAAGATGGAGGCTATCAAACTTCAGTGCGAGGAGATGGAGCGCGCTATAGAGGAGAAGCGACTGAGAGAGAGCAAAGCCAGAAACTTGATGCGCTTCGACTAATTATAAAAGTAGTTTCGATCAAAAAGTTTGGTTACTCGGAGAGACGTCGTTGATGTTTCACCATACATTCACAGCCATGGTGTGCGGTCTGAGCGGGGTGTGGAAATCAGAATTTGTAAAGAAATTTATCAGGAACCTCCCTTACGTAAGCGACAAAAAATTTGACAGAGTATTGTTTTACTACGGGGAATGGCAAGCAGGGTACCGCGAACTGGGTTCGAACATAGAATTCAAAGAGGGTCTGCGCGACTCCAACGATTATGCGCACGATCGTGAAAAAGCAAACTGCTGGTGATCGACGATTTGATGTCCAAATCATCGAATAAGGTTATGGTCGACCTGTTTAAAAAATTTGCATCATGCGAACCTGAGCGCGTTCTTCCTGACTCAAAATTTGTTTCATCAGGGGAGTGGTCAGAGAGACATGTCATCCAGAAAGGGGGTTTTATCGTTCCTCTGTTAGGTGTTCTCGGAACGATACTAGCTGGGGCTGTGTCCGGGGGTAGATGAAAAAATATGGAATATGCAAAGAAGATGATTCTGCTCCTCCACGAGTCGGGGGAGAAGCTTGAGGATGCTCAGAGAATCGGTCTGAAATCGGTACAGACACCAGACACGGAACTCACTCGACTTGATAGCGAGATGAGTAAGATTCTGAACACCTCCTCTACCGACGGAACTGCAAAGTGGAAAAGTTATTAACAAGTTTTGCAAAGATTTCTCCGTCTCGTCGGAGAGGCGCATTTGCCACCATCGTCGCCCCTGATCAAAAGACGAGACCCGTGTGGAAAAAATTGAAACTGAAGAAATAATGGCAGAGAAACTCTTGAAAAAATTTACTTCGATCCCGTGCAACCAGCAGGGTTCTTGGGGAAAAGACGTCTCGTGAGAGCTACACGCGGTAAAGTAGGTCTCCAGACGTTGTCCAATTGGTTGGATAGCCAACTCGTGTACAAAAATCACCGAGGCGTACGAAAAAAATTCCCTCGCAGACCGTACACCATTGAAAACATCGACGACTTGTGGGAGTGCGATCTGATTGACTTGCGCTTTCTCAAAGATTACAACGATGGTTATACGTACCTTTTAGCGACGATTGACGTTTTCAGCAAATACGCGTGGATCGTACCCATGAAAGAAAAGTCATGGGTACGATCTGAGACGGTACGCGCTTTCGGTCAAGCGTTGCGCAGGAGCAGTCCTCGTACACCCGTCTTTAGCAGAAGCGACGAAGTGAAAGAGTTTCTCTATAAACGCTTTCAGAAATTCTTACAGAAGAAAGAAATACGCTTCTGCGTGGCTTGTAATCATGACGTGAAGGGCGCCGTCGTGGAAAGGTTCATAAGATCCGTGAAGGACAAAATGTGGAGATATTTCACACAGACCGGGACAAAGAGATACATCGAAGTCTTACAGAAGCTTGTAAATTCGTACAACAGTTCTTAAGATACAACGATCAAGAAGGTTCCGGCTAAGGTGACGCTCGATAACGCTTCGCAAGTTCGACGGGTGAAGGAAGCGCCTCGGAAACCGTATTCCGTCGGTGATCTCGTGAGAATCAGTCAAGGAAAAGCCGCCTTCGACAAAGGGTATAAAAGCGGTTATACCGACGAAGTGTTCCAAATAATCAAGGTACACACTCTGCGTTATCCGACAGTTTACACTCTGTCCGCTCTCTCTGGTGAGGGAATCGATGGGGTATTCTACGAGGAAGAGTTAAGCAGTGTCGGTGGTCGTGTACCCAAAACAAAGTTACGAGTGAAGCGCCTTCTGAAGACTCAGGGGCGAGGCAAGAACAAACGCGATATCGTCAACTGGATAAACTTGCCTGAAGATCACATGACGAGACTCGATTTTCATATGACGCTTCCCAGCAACGGGAGTATGAGTTTTTTCTCCCGATAACACCACCACGCATTTCAACACGCGCCTGCCTCACGAGTGACGATTACCGGGGGAGTGGGTCGTCGGTCTCTCGGAGATACAGTTTCCTCAAAAGTTCACGCACATACCCTTTGAAGGCTCGTCAAATTACGTCGGTATGAAGAGTTTCAAGAGTAAACCGAATGGCAATTTCGCCAATTACTAGGATGAGCACTAATCTATAAAGCATGGCGTATACCGCGATCTGAGTACGATACTGCACGAGGTGAACACCTCCCTGGCGATCAAGGGGCACGTGAAGTTTATTCACGACAACGGTGGGCACGTAGAAGCGAGGCAGATTTGCAAGTGCAACTGTGTCGATCACCGGTTCCAGTTGTCCCCGATTTTGTCCGAGATTATGGGTTTCGACTTTATCGAGACGAAACAGTTAACGAGCGTAAGAGGGTCGATCGCTCCGAGTAACCGGCAGCCTTATCCAATGTGCTGCCTAGCGTGATGTTCGTCTATACGGATCTCTGCGAGTCGCACGTAACAGGCGACATACAAGCACCCCTTTTGCGCGTAGTACTCGTAGACTTGGACAGATATGAGTACGGCAGCATGCGGCTACGGATGTTCTTCATTCCGAAATACATTCCGAAATACATGCCGTTGCTCAATTCTAATTTTAACATAATCGAGATTGATATAAGGGACGTGCTAGGCAAACCCATTTTATTCACTCGGGGGACCTTGACCGTGACACTTCCCTTTAAAGAGTCGATTGAAATGTCGGGTTACGTCGTGTATTACAATAACCAACGAGGAGGAGGGGGGTTGAAGGTTTTCATCGGAAGAGCCGGTCAGAGGGGCCACGGCATAGGTTTCTTCCTCGGGGGCTTATTCCGGAGTATTTTACTTTTTCATTTTTGAAAACGCGATTGAAAGAGTCAACAACGAACTTGAAGAGAGCCGCTAATGAAAAAATCGATAGAATAATGTCGGGGTTGGGATATAAAAAACAAAAAGTAGGGGGAAAGCGTCAGTCGGTCGCCAGACGATTGCGTCGTAAGGTCTCTAAAGCGGGGAAGAAAAAAGAAGAAAGCGCGTAAACCGATCCGAAAAATAAAAAGCGGTAGAGTCGGATCGAAGGAGAGGAAACCCTGTAAAAGGTCATTGGAGGATATATTCAGCCGCTGATCGGGATGGTGTTTCTCCACACGCATTCGTGCGAGTGCATGAAGTCGGAGTTAGACCTGTTCACTCTGCCTCTGACTCAGACCACTATCGAGAGTGGATCTTGGGTCCATTAGAAGCTTATATCCTCCTTAACGGACGACGCTCCTCTAGAGTTCGTGGTCACGGGGAGCAGTAGCGAGGAGTACTTGGACCTGGCGCATACCATGCTCTCTGTCAGGGTGCAGATGGTCCGCGAAAAACCCGATGTCGCTATAGACGCTTTTGTCGGACCTGTAAACAAACTGATGCACTCGTTGTTCAACCAGGTCGATGTGTACCTGAATTAGAATTAGAAACGAATAACGCTTACGCGTACCGCGCGTACATAATATCCCTACTCGATTGCGGGTGCGATGCAAAATCCTCGCCCTTGCAAACTGTTTTGTGGAGCGTCGATACAGCTGGTCAGATGGAGGCCGGGGGCAATGATAACAAGGGACTGGTCAAACGCTGTCAACTTTTTACGAGGGGTAAAACGGTCGATCTGATCGGTCACTTTCATGTGGATATCTTCAACCAGGAAAAATATCTCATCAACGGTTGTGGTGATGAGACTCCGACTTATTCGCTCCAGAGACACTTTTTGTCTTATAGATCCGTGCGACACTGCATTCTTGCACATCGTGGAGACCATTCTGGTTGTCCGGAGGGTGAAAATAAGTCCCGGTGTTTTGCTCGCTCACGCGAAAGCGTTGTCGAGCACGACTGCAAAGTATCTACTCACTCGCGTAGAGGTCAAAGCCATAGCGATCCACGCCGGTGCGCACGGTGAGACTCTGAATAATATGAACCTGGGCCAGATCCCTAAAAGGATCATCCTGGGATTCAGGGACACCGTGGCCTATAACGGATCGATCACAACAAACCCTTTCAATTTTAAAAATTACGATATCAACTACCTGGCCCTGTACGTGGACGGTACTCAATTCCTGGCACGAGCCCTTTAGCCCGATTACGAAAATTCCTTGTATGTCGACGCGTACCATACCTTGTTCACTGGCACCGGGCTTCATTTTTCCGACAACGGTAACTATATCGGTAGGGCCGAGTACCCCAACGGTTTCTGTCTCCAGGCTTTCGATCTGACCATGATCTGACCAAGGCATGAACACCTTCGAGATTTTAACTGCGCTGGAGATTGTACCGGTCCGCTCAAAAGGTGTCTAACCCGCTAACCGTTTACCTAAAATCTGGTGGCCTAAAACCCGCGGCGCTCATATTTAACACAGATGTCCATACGAAGCCTCAAAGTCACTGGGTCGCCATCTATGTCGCTCAAAATGGACGAGGCATCTACTTTGACAGCTTCGGACCCCTTATCAGGGCACACCGAAACAGAATCCGAGAGAACTGTAGCTTCTACGATTGAAACAATCGTCGATTGCAAGAGGAAAACTCCGACGTGTGCGGTCATTATTCGATTATGTTTCTACATTTTGTTTCTGGCGGTCGTACTATCGATAATTTTGCGATTTCTATGGAACCGACTACGGGGCTTATGATAGAATTGTTAAAGAATATTACTATTTACAGTAAAATAGGTGTGAGAGCTGAAAGAGTCTCGAGCGTTCAAAAATGCTGTTTCAGAAATTATTCAAGAAATGTATCGTTAAGTTAAGACTAAGAGCCTGAATAAAAAAGAATGGAAATTGTAGTGAGAGTACTATTATTTTCACCAACCCCGATAACAATAGTAAACATTTTTTCTTTCGAAATTTTTGTTATAAAAGGGAAACTGTTAATTTAAAACATTGAAATTAGTGGTCATAATTCACTTTTGTTTCAAATTAATTTAAACCTATTTAAATTTATGTACACTTTTATGATTTTTAATTTACAATTTTTGTTATTTTTGTTATTTTTGTTATTTAAGAAAGTTTTTGCAGCGTTATGGAGCGAGGTGGGGATGTCCGCCAGGGATGTCTACCAGGGAAGATGCGTGTCTGAAAAAAAAAAAAAATAGAAGTTAATAAATTTGCTGCAGAAAAATGAAGAGCAAAAGTAAAGGAGGATGATTTGTTACTTACATGCTGTCACTCGGCTTTGATCGTACTCTTGAGCCATGCTACGAGGGTCGCGTCGTCATCGCTGGAAGGATGTGTTGCGAAACGATTAAATTAAATACCCGAAAATTGTGCATATTCAGAATACATATGGAGAAATCTACTTACCCTCTCGGGGGTTCGGGAATCGACCCAGACACTTTCCACACCTGCAGAAGAAAGCAAGTTTTTCGGCGTGATGGGAGAAGCTTTTTAGGCTCATCCCTATCTTGAAATCCCTCTCGATGGATTGATGCAGGAGACTGTCCTGCGTCATCTCGTCATGGCCTACGACCTTAAAGTCTATATCCTTCAACACCGAAAGGATATATCTATTATGATCGTAGTTGGATGAGAGCCTATCTCGGTTGCAGTATAACTGCCTCAACTGCAGCGCCCGGAAATACACGACCAATTCGCTCGTCCGAGAATCGAAACTGCAACACGTCAAGTGGTAGTTTCGGTGCTCGTCGATGCGTATCGACTCGTGTGCTTCACAAAGCCCGTACCGCGAGACAGCGGAAAGTCTCTTGTTGTTACAGCGCTGAGTCCTGCACGAGAGGGACTCACCTTCTTTTTGCACGATGTTTAAACCACCCGATCGACGCGGTCCTGGAAGTGGGCAGCATACTTCTCTAGCGACGAGAGGATTTTAGGATCTCTGACGTACTTGATATGGATCTGATCTGGCACCTCACTCACTTGCATTTTTATTATTTTTATTTAAAATTGAAATTATGACGGATCTTTACTCTCGCGAGGAGAGTGCAACGTATGCAAAATAAAGGATTTTATCTCAAGATGTTTATTGTTGAGCATCCGATTACAAGCTTGTTGCACGTTCGTTGTTAACAAGACGTACTTTGAATTATAATACTATTTTATTCGTGTATTTATTCATCAATCTCAAATTTGTCCTTATGGACCATCTGTCAAAAAATTAAGGAACAAGCCGAAAAATGCTGTCCTCGCGAGTTGACGCCCGGACTGGCGGATTGGCGGCTGACGCATCGATTGAGCGCCGCTTCGATCGCTCCGCGTGTCACCGCGTGACGTCACACGGAACGAGCGCTCTCGTTATCTCTGATTCAAGCTTGCTACTTCAGCATCCTTAAAATGACGTAGCTCTTTCCTTTTTACGGTAATAATTAATTTCATTCAACAATATATCTATCCTAATAATTTTAAAAATCGCGAATAAGCGGAAAAACGCTGTCCTCGCGAGTTGACGCCCGGATTCGCGGATCGGCGGCTGACGCATCGATCGAGAACCGCGCCGGATTGATCGCTTCCGTATGATCTGCGCGACGTCACGACCTGGCACCTAAGATTTAATTTTGCTCAAACTCTTCCTACTCGACATCGACATTTCCAAAAATTAACAAACCCGCGGCATTGCATCCGCGGTAAATTCCCTTACTTATTTCTAATTTTTCAGCCAAATCCTGTTTTTCGCAGGACCGATGTTCGACAAATAAATCGATCCCTCGAAACGATCGCTGAACGCTGTGCATCATTGCAACTTTAATATTGTCGTGCACTTAAAGAGCGATAGTGCACACGAGTTCTTTTCTTCGAACGCGTTATCGACCCGTCCTTTCGCTCCATCTGTTTAAGATTTAAATAGATTGAGGCGTTATTTATTTGGAATTTTTTTTCAATCGATAAATTGATAAATATTCACCATTGATCGTTATTTTTGTTATTTTTGTTCCGTCAAATAATGCGATTAATTAACAATCATTTTTTTGCCTGGTCAGCAGAAAATCGCCTCGTCAAATAGTACATATTGAAACCGCTGACAAAATTTCGTCAATCGGGCCTTGCCTATGGACGCGCGTGCACCGCTGACGCGTTACCTATTCCCTTCCCCTCACTCCTAGACGTCTCCTACTCTTTTTTCAATATTGATGGGTCAGCGGTGTCTGTCCATAGTGAGTCGTTAATTACTAAAGTAAACTAACTTTAGTAGCTAAAGTTAAACTAAATGAAATCGAGAGACTACTCTATGAAATATTAAATGAGATGCGATTCGAATATAATAAATGAAATTGAGATTCAACTCGGCAGAATAATAACTGTTTCGCGAAACCCAAAACTGTATTTAAAAGATTCTCAAACACTAAAACACAGGCTCTCAACATAGAACGAGCTCACACGATTTATTTCCGGATTGTCATCAAGAAATATTCAGAAAGAACTTAGCATAGCTTGTAGCAAAACGAACTGAGTGAATTTTTCATATACGGTTCGGGCCCTATGTTTTTGGAATAAATAAACTAATTATACTAAACTAGTGCACATTGTCGGGTTGTTTATATACCCGACGTACTGACCGTGGAGAAACCAATGACCAGGAATTAGCGATAAATAAATTATAAAGAAAATGGTGATCATTCAAATTTATTTTAACGAAAATAACCAATTTATCACATGCACCAACTGGAAACGCTCTTGGGCCTGAATTACCAACACTTAATCAACGTTGTTGTTGAATTGTAGTACGAATTTCCTCGTCCAATGGTTATAGAACATTTCTATACTGGTCACAAAAATACGCCTTCTTGTTGCAGAAGGAATTTTAAATGCGAGAGTTCACACCAACAGCATGAATAGATTAATTTTAGTGACGAGTACAACAGTCTATTATATTCGTCTGGATTAAAAATTATTTTAAAATAACTACTAATGAAATAATCTACCAACAATCTGCTGAAAAATTAAACTTATGTGATCAAATTACTTTTTAAGGTTATGTACAATATTTATGTCATTGATCCTGGATAAAGTTTTTGGCACCTTGAAGGTATTGGACCGGTTTCTTCTACGAGGTGGCGTTGGTACATCTTCAAGTGCCGATTCGTCTATGATGACTCTGTTGCTTCTACTAGGTTTTACCGGTGGGTCAACATTTTTTTCTGCTTTAATCATCAGTTCCTAAAAATGTTTTTAATATTTGTTTTTTATCACAAACATAATCAATAAATGAAAATACAACGATTATTCACGTTCAAAATGAAAAATAACAAAGAGAAAAAATACGAAAAAAATGTTTTTCAAGAAAGAAAATACTACTAAAGAGTTGACAATAGTAAAAAGAATTAACAATTACGGATGGCTTTTGGTTGGTTGATTTTTTTTTGAAGTTAAAGCCGACAATTTCAATTTCCGAACTCGTTGACCTCGTATTCTCTAAGAGTTGAGCATCCGGCTTTTCTCCGTTAGCAACGATTATATCATTTACAAGTGTCTTGTCATTTTCAAACGGCACAATTTTCGATCCTAGCCAATTATCCCAAGTACACAATTTTTCATGAATTCTAACTTTCTCACAGTCAATTTTATGGTTTTCCAGCATGTCTGACAATGCATGTTCCAACTCCGTCAAGCTCGGTGTCATTGAACTCAAATCACTTTCAGCATTTTCTTCCAGGAGATGTTTCCGTCTTAACTCTCCGTTTGGGTTTAACTCCGTCTTGATTTTGTTATGACTCTAAAATTGTTTAATAAATTTTTTCAGTAAATAATTTTCATGCTTCTAATTTATCTCAATCAAAAAATAAGCATTTGTATTTTTCGTTTTAATTTTTTCATTGGAATTATTGTTCAAATAGTCATTTTATTTTACAATTGAAATCACCTGTGCAAAACTTGGAACAAATTTTTTTGAAAGACAAATATCTGAATTGTCTTTGTCATCTAAAACATCAAAAATTTCCTTAGGCAGTGATTCCTCTGAAATGGTTTGAATAAGTGACCTCTCGTCTAATTTTAAAATCAATTCTTTTTCTTTGAAACTGTCAAATGGTTCATTTTCATTAGGAAGTGTTCGTTTCAACGTTTGTTGTGCACTCCCTTGACACAAAATCGAGTCTGACTCACCTAATAAGCCAAAAAATAATATAATTTCCATTATTTCTCTTGTCTTGTTAATTTTACTCGGAGCACTATTGGTAAAAGACAAAAAATATAATCTAAAGAATTAAATTATCCAAAAAATTAAACGTTGAAAACGTGTTTTCCCATTTACACTTTTTAATTACCTGCGCCTAAGATAGCAGTGAAATAAGTTTCTTTCAACTGGTTGAGAGACCTGGAAAGAATAAAAGATTTGATTAAAAATACTATAGGATTGTCTAAGTAATTTAATTTGTACAAAGATAATAACGATGCGGTAATACTTGTCTGATACACCGACAATAAATGTATTTTTTTCAAAATGTTGGATTACCACCTGTTTATTTACCTTATTTTGGTATTTAAAAGTTTTACATGCTGCAATACGGGGATACTATGTTAAATTCATATTAAACGGACCAAACATTGACTTAATCAATAATGTCAATTAGTGTGATAATTTGTGTAAATATCGCCAGAAATAACCAGCTTGGTAGGACTGAGTGTGTTGGTTAATGGAACAACAATCTTGAGGTATTTCAACAAGATGCTTGGGCTTTCTTGGATTGTTCTGGGTATGTGTCAACAGAAAGTTTTTTGAATTAGATGATGGAGTGTGCAACAACTAGGAACTACTATGAAGCAGTAGTAGTACTACTACTACTCACGTAATTTTTTGAACCGCAAACCGTTTTCCTGCATAGCATCGACAAATATTAGGACATAAATAAGGTCAACCTTGGACATTGAAGACATAAAATAGCTATGTTATCAAGTAGAAAAAAGTTATTTGAAATAGATATGAATTAAGATTCTAGGTAGTAAACGGTTGCAGGCGGGTTTAGCTGGCTAGGTGAAGTATCTGAAGCCAATCTGTCCGCTGGAGACAATTCACTAAGAGAAACTGACCGGTTGTCAGGATAAGAATCTTTCAAGATAAGGAGGTTGGAAGGAGGGGGGAGGGAGTGGTGGCAACAGAATGTGGTGGTAACAGAATAAATGTGCTACATGAACAAAATTGTAGATTATTCTTTCTTAAGAGAGTGTGACACCCTTAAAATGTGAATTTAAAAGGAAAATTGAATGTTTAATACTTTAAATAATATTTAATATTATCTAATTAAAGCGCACGAAGTAGGTGGCTGGCCACCACCATCATATGAATTTGAAACATTGAAAATCTTTTGTTGAGTATTTAGAGGTTATGTTCCTTCGACAGTTATTATTTTTGTGAGCAGGTTGACTATAGCCTTGTATAGTCACTGTTTCGGATCTAACCGCACGTTACCTAAAAATTGCAACGGCCGCATTCTCACCGTATTGGGAGTAAACGGGATGGTACTGATAGACGTGCCTTACCTTGTCCACGGAATAAGCGGCTCAAGGGGGAAGGGGGTCTGAGAGCAGTATCGCTTAAGCGCTATAGATGGTGGCGCTCTCTATTGAGGGGCCGTGATCAGAAACCTCTTTTTTGATTATGTGCCACGTGGCGCAGTATTCTCCGGACCTTGTACTCGGAAGGCGATACCAGCGAGTACGTCAGAAGCGACGTTAAGTAGAAGTTCGGCTCCCTCTCCAAAGGAGCCGAAGTGACCTGGGGATGCCCCGGGTGAATGCTAGCAACCGTTTGTATGTGCCTTGTTTGTTATGTGCCTTGTATCGCGGTAGCCCATGGACCTTGTTTTCGTGTAGGCGATACCGGCGAGAACGTCAGAAGCGACGTGAAGTGGCACCCTCGCCGAAGGGGTCGACCGACGTAGAAATTTCTGAGGTGATCCTGGCAACCGTTCGTAGGTTCTGCCAGGTAATGCGGTAGGCTCCAGATTACGTCTCCGGGAAGGCGATACCGGCTTATCACAGGCGTCGAGGTCTAACGCACTAGGTGCACCTGGTAACGCGTCGTGGGTCGAGCGACCATCCGTGGTCACTCTGGAGGATGTGGACAACAGTGGCGATGGTTGTCCACGGGAAAGTGTTGGCCACGGGTCACTGGTCTCCGGGGTCACTGGAGATCGTGTCTGACGATCTCCTGAGGATTGCAGTGGGATTACGATGCAAATCCGGTCTTCGGACTGCTAGGAGTGGAGAAATGTCTCTATCGCCGGTCACCGGCAGCAACTGAGCTTATACGTCGAATCGTTTAACGAGCTCACAAAACTCACAGGGGAGCGGGGTCGCTGATCGGCAACGGTAGGCGTATATAGCCTCAAAAATGCCTTGATTTAAGGTGGATTCTTGGCTCTTCAGTCATTAGAGTGAAGTTATTATTATAGGCTAAGCAGTCCAATAATATAATGATCATTTGTTGGACTGCTTGTAAGAAACCTAAAAATGGCGCGATAGTGTGACCTGGCGGTACAATGGTGAACAGAGAGGTGCAGGTGACGCCAGAGTAGCGCGCCTGTCATCTGCCCAAAACCGCAGGAATTGCATGCAAGTTTGAAATACATCAAAATTCCTAACATCTTTGATGTAAATTGAAGAATATAAAGTTGAACTAAAAAATTAAATCAAAACTTTGAGTTAAATTAAGATAAATAATTTGATTCTATTTTTAAATCATTTTTATTTGTTCGTGCATAATATGAAAGTTTATTAGTAACCGATGAGCATAAAAAAAGTTCGACTCAATTAAATTGTGTTCGATGAAAAATATTAGATATTAAATTTGTCTTCTAAATTCATGCATTTTAGGATGTCACACCCCAATGAAACTAGTGTTTTATTTGTTTTGGCGCAGCATGAGAAATGCAATGACATTGTTGATGTCTGTGTTCAGAATAATTTGTAAAAAAATTAGGAAAACAAAAAATGATTGGAAAATTGATGATTAATTACCTATCTTGCCTATAAAACGATTTGTGGAGTTTATTCGACGATATCGATGGCGTCTCTATGGCATCCTTTAACGGAGTCGATGAACTCACAGTGGATTCGAGTATAAAAGGTGGTTCTGCCGAATGAACCAAGTTGGCACCAGCCTCATCGAAATCTGCAGAAATCCAATTTTCTCTTCCCATTGATCTGTTATTGTCTTCCACGTTTTCTTTTAATTCACATCCGATGTCCTATATATTTTTAAACACCATTCAATTAGATAGTTGAAATAAATACTTTAACAGATGTCTTCTACCCCACCTCCAATAGATAGGGCAAGGAGACAGATTTGAAACATTAAACTACCTTTATTATCTGCAGTAAAAAATTTTTTTTTTAATTAGACAAAACTTCTGCGTATTTAATTTTTGAGTTTTTTCTCACATTTTTTCAATCTCAATGAAATTTAAAATAAAGCGTAGTAATAACCTAATTGAACTATGCAATTTGGCTAAGAGGGAAGAGAATGGAATTACATTCGAGCTATAATGGTTTTAAAACTTATCGGTACGACAGAAGATTGCAACGTAACGCTAAACATCATCAAATTCAACATGATTGGGCAGACAATCGTGCTGCAATTCGCTCCCCTCTTAGCTGCGTTCGGTTCGGCAAACTTCATTGATGATGAGGACACATCAGTCCTGTTTTGCAATAATCATCTTCTTAAAAATAATCTATCGCTCTCATCTTCGCACGCACATTTGCAGTATTTCTTGAATTCCAAACTTCTATTATTTGCCTGTCATTTCAATTCTACGACAATCGCTATTAAATGCCCAGTGCCGTTCACCTGTATTTATCCTACAGTTTATTTCATAAATCAGGAAGATCGAAATAAATGAGGAACTTGATATTTAAAAAATGTTCTAAAAGAAAGTTGCAGAAATTTTATGGAATTCAAGTCTCAAAAAATTTTGTTTGAAAGCAAATGTTTTGAATGTTTCAATTCTCGTGAAAAAAATTCTCATTGGCACAAAACTGATTAAATTGATACTTTGGAGTTTTATAACCAAAAGTTCTATAATCATAAAACTTATTTTATATATAAAAAACATTTTTAAACTAGTCATTATAAAACGTAATAATAACATAATAAAGACTGTATATTGGCTGGGCTTATTTGGCTCGGGAACTCTGGAAACTGAGCCCGGGAGACCTTCCTGAACTTGCTTGAAGAGTTTTAATAGGATGGCCATATATAAAGGTTGCCATAGTTCATCTAAATAATGTTAATTTATTGATAGGGGTAAATTTCAGATACCAGCTTGAGCAAAAAGGACACTTATCGAACGAGATACCTATTAAAAAACATTTGTTTATAGCTCCCGAGACAAGTCGCCGCCAATTCTTTTGTTTCAGAAATCCTTGGGGCGTACTCGGCAGCCTAGATGTCCTCGAGAAAATCCCCATAGCGGCCGGATCATCAGTGGGGCAGGATCTACGCCCGCTGATATCGACCGGGGTCGATAAAGGAGGCCACTGTTCCCCAAGAACATCTCCGCGAGGGGCCTGAATTTGTGTTCAGGCCAGATTTTGCGTTGCAACTAAGGTGGGGGAACAGTTATTTAACAGTCAACAAACCGTTCCTTACTCTCTTTTTCAGTGTCCCGGAGCCGACAGTTTTATATTGAGTTAAGTTTCTGTTTTCGTTTTTTTCCCTTTTCGTAAAAGATTGTTTGTTTTTAAATTAGTGGCGTGCGCAAATTTTTGTCGGTCTGAGAGTTGTTCGAGCCAAACATTGTCCTGGTCTTATTGTAGTAGTCGAAAGGTTTCCCGTTTAATTTGCGAATTTGTGATTTTTAAACAACGGCATATTAATCTTAACTTCATTCAATGTATATTAGCAAATTGGAATTAATCATACACTTAGACGTGCCCAGAAATAATTATTATTTCAATGACTCAATTTTTGTAATTAAATTCTACTTGGGTCCTTGGATAAAAGAAAAAATAAGTTCAGTAACAATTATAAAAGGAACTTCTAAAAGAAATTCTGGATTTTACTAGGAACAAGATTTAATTATTATAATAAGCTGAAATTTGATTCTGAATATACTATATTATAACAATGTGTAAGTTTAATTATTGTTTTTGTATGCTCGCGGAAAATGCGATTGTTTCTTAAAATTGAAATATTGATTTACATCATCGATTTCCAGACTCAGGAAGTCGCATTGGGTGCTGGTCAGCCAGTAAACAGGGAAGGATGAAAAGGGAACTGGGCGTCATACCGTTTCGACTAACGGCCTATTTCAGAACGCTAACTGATGCTGCTGAACAAAGTCGACTACTTAGAAAGGCACGGTTGTTTACGGAGCGCAGCAATCAATGGAAAAAACAATGCTAAATTAACGGCGTTTCTAATCGAGGAACAGGAAAGAAAAAAACAAGAAATTCTAGAAATTTAGGGCGTTTATTTTACCGTCCCTCAATGGGACGATACTACATTGCGAATATAATATGAATGCAAAATATAAATTGTTTTTGGGATTAATTTATGATTTATTAATTTTTTGGGATTTTCATGAATAATAAAAAAATGAATAAAACGTTCACACGAGAGTAATAATTTAAGAGACAGACAAATAAATTAAAGACAACGACAAACGTAAAATCTACATATTTATAAATGAAGAAATAAATAAATATAAATCAATACACAGATCACACTAATGCTACCGTCTAAAATAATTTATCCGTCTTCTCTTAAAGATATTCAAATTCGGCGCATTTCAAAGCCGTTTGATAATAGCCATTAATAAATATAAAACCTTTATACAATAGATTTTTTCTTCTTCTCGCCATTCTACCACTAATATCACCTACATAACTTACTTTATCACAGAGTTCGAAAAACACTTCGCCAATTTTCAAAATCGATACATTTTATTATACTCGCACTCCAATTGTAAAAAACTTAGTGCCACTAATATATCGCAAACCGGTCCTGTCGCAATATAAAATTCTTTACATGACCATATTCTGTAACTTCTGCAAACTCTCTACTCTGTCCTGATTGGTATACAGAAAAACCGTTGAGCAGTATTCCATATATGGAGCGATTAAGGTTTTGTAAATTAGATCCCTCGTTAAAGGACCTGCATAGTTACTGACCCTACTGAGTAGATCTAACTTACCACCAACTTTATCATCCACATATGCAACAAGTTACTTGAATATTAAACTCCCGTCAATATTTGCACCAAGATATTTAATATATTTGGTCCTCGAAATTGAAATATTGTTATATCGAATCGAATCAAATCTCTATTCATTTTAATTCAGTCATTTATTAAAATCATATAAATTTTTTTTTCGCGTTAAGACACATGTTGTTACTGCTCATCCAGGAGTCATTTTTATTAAAAACGAAGAGCATTGTGTCATCAGTATATATTCTGATTTTACAGTGCTTTCTAAGATGTTTTTAATCATTAATATATTATATGAAAAGATTGGGATCCAGAACAAAGCCCTGCGGTACGCAACACTACACTTCACGTTTTTTAGACCTTACACCATTTCATTTGCTGGAGTACGGCTTAGCGAAGTGTGCACTTAACGAATATAACTAAATATGACAAAATAAATTAATAAAAAATAATTACTGCACTTCATTATTATTATACATTAATTTAATAATAATTTTGAAGGATGCGACCTATAAACTTTAATTTTGATCGTGCAAATTCATTCAGCTGATTTTAATTAATCGAGCATTTAAATTTCGGGTCTCGAATTAAAACTAATCGAGATGACTTTTCAATTCTGAGAAATAAAAACAAGAAATACTCGAAAAATACGCAATTTTTGCGAATGCAACTGATTAATTCCTTAATTTAAAATTATTAATTAACTCTGCGATTCGTAAAAATTGATTAACTCAAATATATTTTAAATAAACAAATCAAAAACAAAAATAAATAGTCAAAAAAATTTTACAATAATACTTTAGGAACATTTAAATAAATAAACAAACGGTTTTCTGAAAGAATCGCTCATTAATGAATTGAAATTCACAATAATTTACATCAAGTGAAAATTTTAATCATTTCCTCAAATAAAACAACAGAAAATCAATCTACGATAATACGGTTCTCGAGCAAAATCTAATGTGAAGAATTTTAGACTTGTGAAATTCGAAAAGGGCAAGAAAAATGATTCGAATTTGATTTGAATGATCTGAAATTCGGAATAAAAAGATTGCAAATTTAATTTCAAATATGTTTTGTAGGATAGATATTTCAGCGAAAATAATAAATTAATTTTAAGATAAATTGCTTAGAGAGATCATGCACGGCATAAAATGAGACGTAGCACTCTGGCGCCCGTCAAGGCTAAGCATATGATTTTAATGGAGAAAATACTCCGATTCCAATACTAATTATGTAACGCCTGTAACCGGGCGTATAACATCGAAATCATAGGATTTCTGTAAAATAAAACCGAGTCGCCTGGCGACTACAAACACATGAAAAATATAAACTCACAATCGAGATACGACACATGGCAGGACAATGTAATGAAATTAAAATTCGTAGAATTTCCCACCAAAAAGATAAATGATCTCCTTGCTAATGTCGACTTGTCGTCATCACGATTGAAAACAAGTCAGAAATCAACTAGAGCTCAAGAAGTGCACAAGATGGTATAATTGTTGTTTACAGACAGCCAAGATGTGGTAATCACATTTCCACCACCGTCTTGTGTTTAGAATATACAGAATGCATGCGTTTCAAAGCCAAGAAATATAAATTTACTGTTTAATAGTGTTTATTGTTACAAAATAGTGTTTCAAATGTCTGTAATTAATTTGTACACAACATTTAATAGTGCCTCCTGTGAGGTTTCGCATGCGAAAATTGTAATTGTGAGCGTGATTCCAATTACGCGATTCCTGGAAATAAAAGACTGAAAGCTGAAATATTTCAAACTGTTGGTGAAAAATACGATTTATAGATTTTAAAAGATTAGGGATTCTAATTGAGTTTTAAATAAGGTGATTCACTTTCTAAGTGCGTGCCATCACTTACACGCACCAAGTGGGTGCAACGGGCTACGATTGAACAAACACAAACACAATAAAAGCAAGTCAATTGATTTTCTAAAATGGCCGAAAATTAAATTGGAAATCAAAATCATATAAAAATAATAGATCAAAAACTTGAATTGAGAAATCAAGTAAATAAAGGTCGAATCGAATTATTCCCTATGCGTATCAGATATAAATGCGTGGGTTCTCTTTTCCGTGAGTACGAAGGGCTGCATGATGAACTTGCTTTCATTGATCCGAAAAATAATCAATTCTTAGAAATAGATGAAATTAAAAACTACTTTTATGAGATTGCTGGAAAAATCAAACATTAATTAACCGGATCAAGCAATTCAAGTGTTGCATGTAGTATTAGTCAAGCACGTAACACTGCTAGTGTCACTTGCTTTGGTTAATACATTGATAACTAATTTGTTAATGCAAAAATTTAAATAAATGTTTACAAAATAATGTTCCAAATGTCTGTAATTAATTTGTACTCGACAAAATATTATAATCAGAATTGAATGAATGCGAAATTTATTATTTTTAAGGCATTAGTTGTCAACAATTAAACATTGTAAATCTCACAATAGCTCAAATAAATAATTTAGCACTAATATTCAGCCAAAGATACGAATTCTAAATGTCATCAATTACTCGGCTTATTGAAGACCAGAATTAAAATAGTACAGGGTTAAATGCAATGGAAACATGAAGTACACGAGTATAAATACGGTTTTGAGACTTCGAATTTCGAACACGATAATTCAGTCTGTCAAAAAATTATACCTTGAATCTCGAGATCAAAACATTGCAATTTTGATCTCACGATTGGAAATTTCATTGGCGAGATGACACATGAAAATGAAATGATTTAAACAATTACAGGTCGACGCTGACCACAAACAATACAAACAATTTTAAATCCCACTTTAACGAATTTACATTTATTTGGAAATAAAACTGGTCGCTAAAACAGTGACGCTGTTTGCGAAATACAATTAATACAGTTTCGTCTGCAACGACACCGAGACGCAAGCTGGAAACTCGGGATCATCCAAACAGTGATCACCTGAGATTTAAATGCAATTTGATGACTCTCAGCTTCATATTGAGAAAACATAAAAAGACGATCTGTTTACAGAATCGTAACAGATTCACCCGCCAGAAATACAATTCTTTAGCGTTTTAAACTGTTTTGACCAAGAGAAACAACTCTTTCTTGAATGACAACAACAAATAATGCTAATGAAATTTTGACCGTTAATGACTAAAATCGATGCAATAAAAGGTCACGCGATATTCAAATTTTCAGACAATCAGTGGGGTTTTGTAAATATACTTTCTAACATGGTAAAATAAAATAAAATTAACTTAGCTGAAATTCGGGTTGACCAAAGAATCTCAACTCCGACTCAACGACCTAGAAATTTCAGCCAAGACGAATTCCTGCAGAACTTCACCAGATGACCAACAACAACAAATTTTGCACTGCCTATAAAAACTTTTAAGCCCCTATGTATACATTTATTATTATTATTACTATTATCATTTATTTATTTATTGATTTGATAGGAAGTTAAGGTCAGAACTCGACTTTTTAACCCCTCTCCCTGGAAATTTAAAAAAATAACAGACAAAGGCTACACTCAGACATCAACATTTTGCAAATTTTTGAACAATTTCATTCGAATGTTAAAATGCCTGATGGTGGTAGATTCTCCAACAATAATGTTTCGTGTATTGAATAAATCGAGATAAATATCAGCGTTACTTTCATTGAATCTGGAAATTATTTAACATAAAATTTATATATTTTTTTAATTATGTAAACTTAAAATAATTCAGAGATTTTTTATAACATTTATCTTTTAGTCTACTACGCACGAGATATGTCGCACTTATATCGCTATAATATCGCTTCACGATATATATATCGTTTCACTGAACTTTTAGTATTCAGCATTAGATTCAATAACAATAAAACTTTTGATTTCAACTTCAGTCGCTGCGACTTTTATTCCGTTTCAGGAAATCCTCGGGTCGTACTGTACATCCTAGGTGTCTATGAGAACATCTCCATAGCGGCCGGATCATCGGTGGGGCAGGATCTATTGACCGGGATCGACGAAGGGGGCCTCTATCTCGCCCAAGACATCCTCGCGAAGGGCCTGAATGAGACTATATTATGTCATCCGTTTTCTCTTGTGTTCCTAAATGAACTAAAATTTGTCCTTGAACTTTGTTTTGTTTAAAGTATTTTTATTGTTAGTCCGTGTACTAACAATAGCAGACAAGAACAACCCTTACGCGATAAGATTTCAAGTTTTCAAAGTTCACTGAGTTAGTTGAGACGGTCACTAATGACCTGGCGCCCAACAGTTAATTTTGTATGAATATATTTTATTTAATTATTTCGAGAAAAAAATCAACGAACCTCATTACAAGATATCTCTCCATAAATACCTCTCCAAAATACAAAATCTCCATTAAAAATACAGAAAAATTAGTTGGAAACATTTTTTTGAAATTCAATAAGTTTTTAGCAAACGTAAACACAATGTTTTTGTTAAACTTTTTAAAATCAGTTGAATATTTCAACAAATTTACAGTAAACCGAGTAAACAATAAAATACGTGACCAATATTTTTTAAAAATAAATTCAATAACACAACTTCAGATATACCGATTACCGAATCATCATGGCTGCCTTGATATAAATACCAAAAGTGACAATCTTGTAGAATTCCTTGCAGTTACGAATACTTTATGCAGTATTACATCTTCTTAATTGACGGAATATCTTAGAAATGGTGTGAAACTGAAATGACAATAATTTATTTTTTGTTCTAAGAGTTCTTAATTCTGAATTCGCTCATAGACGTTTAACATTGATAAATTAGGTTTTTCCTTTAATAAATAATTTAATTCAATAATTTACGTTACATATAAATTTATTTATAAATATTAACTTTAACTATTAAATAACTTTATTTTATTTACTATAATTAAATATTTTATTAATTTAAGGCAATGCCCTCGTGTACCAGAGATGCACTTGTGTCGACGTCCTCATATTGAGCCACAACATAAAATACCGTAAAGTCACCGGCCCAGTTATTGGCCTGGTCATATACTCAATTGACCGATCACACGCGTTCATCACTCTATTTCTCAACTGCTCGCGCGGACCGCTACCCGCGAGGAGCAATGAATGACATATGCAACTATGCATTTTCAAGTTCTATGAACCGTGCCACCATCACAATTTGGCTGCAATCGCGTAGCAACGAATTAATATATAAACACCTGTATTACCCATAATCGATGCTCAGTCTTGGAAGTAGCATTTGACTGTTCCAAAATCGTTCAGCAGAGCTATACATCCAAATAACAGACTCAATCACCCTGAAATTGCTAAACAAGCTGTTCAGGATGTCGCATCTAATTTGTATTGTTATCTTAATATTACGGACTAAGTCTGTTCCGAACGACGAACTTAGACTTTCCGCCAAACTAATCAATTCTCTGTAAAGTCATACACATACACAACTTTTACTAAAAATCCTTCACGAGGAACGTTGAATGCTAGGGACGCCCGCGGTTCACTGCGTAAATTCAGCGGTAGAGATATCCCGGTAGACGAATTGTATCCCTACAGACGTATACAACATGTGACGCGCAGCGGAAACGCGATGGAAACATTCTGGACGATGAACCTAGGTGTGTCGAATCGAATCCACGGAGCGACGCTTGTTGCTGAAGATTTGATTTAGTACCAACACCCAGTGTTGTATTGTTGTATTGAATCTACATTTCTTGTATTGCATTTGGCTCGGGCTCTCACACTGATACTTTGTCATTACATACACATATGACATCAGACGACACGATTTTGAGTTAAGCCTCACGCATAGAATCTGCTGTGCTTCACGCTAAGAACTGTGTTGAAATAGAAGAATATGAAAACAACAATTCAACTCGATAGAAGCTACTAGATCGAACTGCGTTCACTCAATTTGTCAATGGTCTGCGCCCGGCACTTGAGATGCGCGTTTGCATTAAACATCTGTTGGATTCATATAGGGCTATCGCGCATGCAGCTCGGATGAAACGCAACTTAATCTATGATTCATTTGCTCCGATAAATTTGAAAAAACCTAAAATAGACAAAACCATCATTTTTCGCGTAACAACTCGAGACGCGCGCCTAACAAGAAAACCTGTATAATTCATAAAAACGGTTCACACTCAACCGAAGAGTGTCACGAAGTACTATCTAGGCTGAATAATATCTAGGCTGAATTAGCAAATATGATACAACTCCAACTTTTTTTCAAGAAATCCTTTCATATCTAATAGACAAAATTATCTAAACCCTATTAACAATTCTCCTAATAACAATTGAAATAACCGTTCTAATTATAACCGATCTAATAACAATTTTGACAAATATGAAAATCTTTTTAACGATTGTCCAAACGATAGTTACTTGAATAATAATAATTAATCTATGCTAAATTCGTCGTAAATGCAAGAAGCACACGTCAACACAAACTCTCGCGCACGTATCCAAATCTTCGCGCTTCCTAAAAACGAGCCGTCAACATTGAACGCAACTAAAATGATTGGAAACTCGGGGATCAGAAAGTTTACATCGAAGTGAACGGTCATGATATTGCAAACGACAATGTCACATTTTTAAGAGACACCGGAGCAAAACTTAATCAAAAAGAGCTGTCTAAATTCACTAACTCATGTGAACGAAAACATACAGTCCGACTTATTTGGCATTTCAACAACACCCGTAAAAACACTTCGAAAAATTAAAATTGACTGTAACAACCACCAAGTAACTTTCCACTTGGTTGAAGATGATTTCGATATTCGTGAGAACGGGATATTAGATTCGTTATTCTTCCAAGACAAACAAGTTAGTGTTTTTTATAAGAAAAAAACAATAACTTTTGGCAACAATTCAATAATCTTTTTTCCCCAAGTCGAACTAATTGAGATACCTGCTCAAACACAAAAAATTAATATTCGTCAGAACCACGAACCTTGGGGAAAAGGTTGTGGGTTATTTAGAGTCCATTAAAACCAAGTAAAATATTAACATCGGTCAAGAAATTGAAGAATCACGAAAGGGAATTGTTATACATACGCAACAAACACTGGCTTCAGCAACATACTATTCAAGCCCCTTGTGGCAACTCTAACTCTCCTCGAAGAATTTTCCCTGAAGAAATCAGCTAACCCTGCGAAAATACGGACAATCAAAATGTATGACTCACAGGAAGATGACCCGCGATTCGAAAAAAATTCTTGAAGAAATGAATCTGAACCATCTAGACTAATATGAGCAAAATCATGCGATCGAACTGATTTGACACAACCCGGACTTATTTTATCTCAAACGAAAAGATCTAAATGCCACCAATAAAATAGCACCCACTATTAACTTAACCGATCTTCAATCAATGAGAACTAAAATATAAAGATAACTTCCTTGTCATAGAGAGGAAATTAACAAACAAAAGAGCGAGCTCTTAGATCTAGAAATTATTCGTCCTTCAAACTCTCCATACAGATTCCCTGTGTAGATTGTCCCCAAGAAACCAGAACCAGCCAAGGAAAAACCTATCAAAGATCAGGAAGTAAAACTACATAAGAAAAAAGTGAGGAACCCGGTAAGAAAACGTACTGGACTTACGAACCAGTCCATGACGCCTCAACAACAAGGATAAAGAAAACAATTTAAAAAAAAAAGTATAATATGCACACGATTACAAACCGGAGAAAAAATTATGAAGGAAGTTTACGAAAGAAAATCAAGAAGTTAGGACACCGAAGAAGAAGAAATTAAAGGATACAACGGCCAGAAATACCAAATTCAGCTTGCAAAATACAGATCTGGAACACAAAAATATATTGATGACGTTGTCATTACCCATGAGACCAGGTTCCAACTCGGACCCGCGCTTGCACCTTCCCTACCTAGAAGCGATTTTTCCGACTACAAAAATGGAAGACCGCGAAATTATAAAGTCAATAATGAAATCCATTCTTATCCTCCAAATAGGTAACAAACCCATGTGCAAGTATCCAATAATTATATCTCCAATAGGAAACCAGATAAACTTTTCAGTAACCCAACCGGAATACAACCGGGCCAAGATCCGAACTCGCCGCCCCAAAAGTCGTCAAGAAGCGCAAACCAGACAGTGCTCACCAATGACGCTCGCCTAAATGATAATTTAATTTTTACTATGGATACATTGCCAGATCACGATGTATACATCGCCTATTTTCTATCCGCATATAAGCAGCTGAAGTCAGAATTGCTTTCCCGTTTAAACACAGAGAAATTAATCTCTCAATCAGAGCTGCTCCAGAGAAAGCCGCGCGTCGGAGAAATAAAAATTACTGAAACGCGAAACATCCGCATGTACAGATCAGTTATAAAAACAAAATACACTGACGTAGCCTTCGTTGATAACATCTGCACAACGATTAAAAATTTTTAACCCTTTCTAACCGAAAACAAAATTCGCATACAAGTCGATATGGAAATCATCACGGAAACACAATGGCATTCAAGTTCCCTAGTATTAAGATTATATATTCATAAGAACAACACACAATTCAGAATGCATCCAAACCCTTGAGAATCGAACTCTGAAAACGAAAGAACTAATCTAGGAAATAGTAATTTATTATCGAGCGATATGTGTTTGAGTGATCCCGTATTACAGAAATATACCACGAAACACAAAAGAGAAAAAATAGTGCGTTCTCCTTGTTCACCTCCATCGCATTACTTGAAGCGAAGAACGAATTCTCCTTCTCACTCTGACTCAGAGACATCCATAAATTCCCCTCCTGTTTCACTGCTTACGCTTAAAGCACATAAGCCCGAATGAGAAGAAGATCATCCTTCTCCGTCTGATTTACAGTGGCAAGCGCGCGCTCACCGCCTCCTTGCATTGAGACGCCTAACGTCATTTCTCTCTCTTGCTGAACGCTCTCGCAATGGACTCACTCTTGATCACCACTGTCCCAAAAATTTCAAAAAAGTCCCAGACCGATCTCTTTCTTCATTTCTAACGATTATAATTCAAGCGCTCCCACCCTTGCTCTTCCGAGTCACTATGTTTCGTGATACATTTCCTTCCTCTCCTGAAGACCCCTAAAGCCTCAAACTGCAATTAGACACAAATAATATTCAAGATATCGATCAAAACATTCTAGAAGAAAAAAACCACATTGCCTACTTAATTTCTGAAGATTGCAACACTAATACGGATTTTCTAAAAATCATTACAGATAAGTCCCTCATAAACAAAAAAGATGTTATTAAAACATAACATAAAAATCGCGCAAAAATAGCTTATCTCAGCATTATAACAGCTGAACAAATGAATGCACGTGTCAACACACGTGACACTGACCTACATAAAATAAAAATAAAGAATAAAAGCAAACGCAGCAAATATTTTGAATACAAAAAGATAATTTGAAGAAATAACGATGGCGAATTGAATTCATATAAAATAATGCAGATAAATAATATATTGACACGACTATAATTGGTCTGTCTTAATGAGGAGAAAAAAAAAAAAGAAAAAAAAACATAGGTTTGTTTTGATCTTGTGGTGGTTGTCGTGGAGGTGCTAGAGTTGTAGGTGCTGGAGCGGGTGCTCGTGATGGAGGTGATGGAGC